>JAODUO010000564.1:397500-474777 GCA_025642075.2 Ridgeia piscesae
TATATATATATATATATATTGTTAACAAATGCCTACATATATATATATATATATATATATATATATATATATATATATATATATGTATATATATATATATATATATATATATATATATATATATATAAATTGACGTAATAACCAAGAAACATCACGTAAAGAACTTTAAATACAATCATTTAAAGAATATAATTGAGCTTAGAAGTGTTAAAAACTATTACAAAAATTTCCTTTGAAGAAAGCACATAAAAGAATGACAAAAACGCTTGTGTAAAAATGGGAGTTTTCACAAATGTAACGGTCACTTGGTGTGTGTCTTCCGTGCAGGAAACAGCCACTTATAAAGAGGCCATCCAGAAGGTGCGATCTTCGAACGGTAAATATACCGCGTTGGTGGACAATTGGTATGCCGAGTATATGATCAACAAACCAGTGTGTGAACTTGCGATGATCGGAGTATTCGGCAAAGAGGATTCTTGCATAGCTGTTTCTAAGGAAGGCGGTATGAAGAAACGACTCGATAAGGCTATATCTGAAATGATAAAGAGCGGGGATTTTGACGCGATAAAGAAAAAGTGGTGGCCGAAGCAATGCGCTAGCGCCAGTGTCACTCATAGGGCCACGTTTGTTACGTTTGTCACCATCGTTGTTATTCTCGAGCTTTCTGTGACCTCTTTGTATTAGACATTTAGCTATCGTTGCTGAGTGTCATTGTTCGTTAGGTTCGTTATACTTCACATGTTTGTGCAACTATTCACACATACTGTATTATACTATGTTCATACAGGTTTACATTGTTACATAGTGTTGATTTAAACAACGGCTGCAAATTTACAATAAAACAAAAGGTAGATGTGCATGAGGAGAAAGAACCAAAATGTAACCTTGGGATCCATGGTGACTCGTGGAACTTGAAATGAAAATGTCATGTAACTTCGTTTACTGATAAAATGTATGACAGTCGTTACAAAGTAAAGTCATTGTTGTGTTCAATAAAATGAGAGACAGCAACGCTGAAAGACAATTCAATAAAATGTATACGTATATATATATATATATATATATATATATATATATATATATATATATGTAACACGTAAAGATACTTGTGTATACGTGACCGTTCGTTCAATCGTTCGTGCGTTCAGTGGAAAACTTGAGAACACGAAACTTGTGAATTCGAGACTTCAGAAAACAACGAGACTTGTGAATGTGAGACTTGTGTACACTACACTTGTGAACACGAGACCGGTCGTTCTTTCTTCCATTTGTTCGTTCGTTCGTTCGGTGGGTAACTTCAAAACACGACAGTTGTGATCATGAAACTTATGAATAGGAGACTTCAGAAAACGAGACGTGTGAATAGGAGACTATAGGACACGAGACATGTGAATACGAGATTTGTGAATACGACACCGTTCGTTCATTTGGTCATCTTGACAACTCGAGATTTGTGACAACTAGATTTGTGAATGCGATACTTGAGAAATCGAGAGCTTTCGTTCGGTCGTGTATTCGGTGGGAAATTGATACACGAGACGTGTGTAATCGAGACTTGAGAATAAGAGATTTAAAAAAAACGAGAGTTGAGATAACGAGACTTACATAAAGGTGACCGTTCGTTCAATCGTTAGTGTTTAGTTGGAAAAGTGAGAACACGAGACTTGTGAATTCGATACTTCATAAAACGAGATTTGTGAACGCGAGACTTGTGAATAAGAGACGTGTCAATATGAGAGCCCTAGTTCGTTCGTTCGCTCAATCGGGTGTTCCGTGGGAAACTTGAGAACACGACACTTGTGAATTAAAAACTTGAGATTAGGAAACTTATGATTTCTAGACATGGGAATACGAAACTTGTGACGACGAGATTTACTTCAGAATAGGAGACTTGTTAATAGGAGTGTACAGAACATAAGGCATGTGAATACGAGATTTGTAATAACGACACCATTCGTTCATTCCTGCAATCGTCCGTTCTTTCATTCATTCTTGTGTTCGTTCGTGCATTCGGTGGGAAACGTGACAACACTAGACTTGTGTATTCGAGACTAGAGTATACGACACTTGTGAACACGAGACTGGAGAATAGGAGACGGTTCATTCATTCGTTCATATTCATGTGTTTGGTGGGAAACTTGAGAAAACAAGACTTGAGAAAACGAGACTTGAGGATACGAAACTTGTGACCACGATACTTGTATGTATGATACCGTACGTTAAATCGTGCGTTCGGTGAGACACTATAGAACACGAGACTTGTGAATTCGAGACTTGAGAATATAAGACTTGTGAACACGAGATGTGTGAATAAGAGACCGTCCGTTCGTTCGGAAACTTGACAACATAAGAGTTGTGAACATGAGACCTGTTAATACAAGACCGATCATTCGTTGGTTCATTCGTTCGTCCGTCCGTTCGTCCGTCCGATCATTCGCCCGCCCGCCCGCCCGCCCGCCCGGCCTCCCGCCCGATCGGTGGGAAACTTGAGAAGACTAGACTTATTTATTAGAGACTTGAGAATAAGACCCTTGTGAATACAAGACTTGTGAATACGATACTGTTCGTTCATATTCAAGCGTGCTTTCGGAGGGAAACTTGAGAACAAAAGACTTGACATTTTAGAAAACCAAAATTGTGAATAGGATACTTCAGAATACTATATTTGTGAACACAAGACCATTTGTTCGTTCGTTGGTTCGTTGGTTCGATCTTTCGTTCGTTCATTCGTGCGTTTAGTAGGAAACTTGTGAAGCCGAGATTAGTGGATTCGAGACTTGAGAAAATGACACTTGTGAATACGAGACTTTTGTTCATTCGTTTGTGTATTCGGTGGGAAACTTGGGAACACGAGACTTGTGAATTCGAGACTTGAGAATAGGAAGCTAGAGAATACGAGACGGTTCGTTCGTTCGTTCGTTCGTTCGTTCGTTCGTGTGTTCGGAGGGAAACTTGAGAACACGAGACTTGTGAATTCGACATTTTAGAAAATGAAAATTGTGAATAGAATACTTCATAATATGATATTTGTGAACACAAGACCATTTGTCAAAGGTCATGTATTTAACTAAATCAGCATGGTCAGCGACGCCAGGTAATGCAATTTCTACTATGACACCAGGTAATGTCGCCTCCTACATCAAATGTAGCTAAGGTAGAGAAAGTCAAGAAAAACTAAGATGAGTGATCCGTGCATCTATAATAGTTACACAAGCTGTCAATGTATCTACAATCCTACCACTCCATCAGGGTTATGCAGCTACAAGTTATGTTTACTTTAAGATATTCTAGTTAGTTTGTATGCGTGTGCGTTTGCGCGTGTCCGTGTGTGCGTGCGCGCGTGTGCGCGATTGTATCCGCTTTTGTCCGCCTTTGTCCGTTTATGTCAGCGTGTGTCCACGTGTATCCGCTTTTGTCCGCGTGTGACAGCGTTTGTCAGCAAATGTGTCCACGTGTGTCCGTTTGTGTCCGCTTTTGTTCGCGTGTTTCCGCGTGTGTCCACGTTTGTCCGTGTGTGTGTGCGTGCGTGCGTGCGTGCGTGTGTGCGTGTGTGTGTGTGTGTGTGTGTGTGTGTGTGTGTGTGTGGTGTGTGTGTGTGTGTGTGTGTGTGTGTGTGTGTGTGTGTGTGTGATCATGGTAACATTTCAATTGCGTGCGTGTGTGTGTGTGCGTGCGTGTGTGTGTATGTGAGTGTGTGAGTGTGTGTGTGCGCGCGTGCGTGCGTGTGTGTGTTGTACATGGTAACATAATGTTAAATTTATGGTAGTCACCGCTTTGTGAATATACGTGTTGTGGTCTGCTTTAATAAAAATGTGCAACCCTTATTGGATGTTTGTGTTCTCTCTCAGTTTTAGTGCAAGAATAAGTATCGTCCACCTTGGTCCCATTGGTCATTTGGTTAAAGTATGGACACGGGGTTAGTTCACCCGTTTACCAGTATTGTCGCCCGACCGACGGTTGTTGTAAGACAACCTTTGTTGTGTCTTTGTTACGTCACTCCAACACACTAATAAACCTACCACCCGAAAAGATCACGTGATGTTACGGAGAATGGCAGCCATTGTATTCCTCCCTCTCTACCATACATCCGAACTTAGAATGTGTCGAGAGTCTTCCCCATTGTTCGTCTTTCGCTTCTAAGAATAGAAACTTGGTGGTCATCGATCTCATGTAGGAAACTGACGAGAGGTGACCAAACTCTTCACTAGGAAGACTCACCATTGCAACACGTCGGTTATATATTTGGTGCAAAATTGATTTCCATAAGGGAAAGAGAGTCGCAACATTAGCATAAACGCGCAATACATGGTTCTCTTCAAGAATCCTCGAGAGAACACACAAGTAGGCAATTTAGCGAAACAGATGTATCCGGGTCGTGTAAAATACATGCAACAGACATTCAGAGACGCAACGTCCGTACCTCAGGGTTACCAATTCGTCGACTCGAAACAGTCCACACCGGAACACTTGCGCCTGCGAAATAATATCATACCTGACTCTGGAACATACCAGTACGCTTACATTCCCATTACATAAATATAAACACGTTGTAGTCACTTTCATCATTCGATAAGTTGGTCCGACAGAAGAGAAACAGGTTGTGCCTCTGTCTCCTTGCTAAGACTGACCCTGCATTAGCTAGGGCCATCACGGAGAAGTGAAATGAGAATCTGGTCCGAGGTTTGTGCGAAAATGCTCACACCATCTTAAAAGGGGCCGCTAATATACAGGACTGGGTCAGCGACGAGGAAGCACCCGAGAGCATCAAGCGAAAACACTCGGTGTCGGGCTACTCACCCGCCAAGCGACTGTGTCCACTGGTGGACACACCACGTAATCCCAAGGGTGTGAAACGCGACATCTGGAGGTTGTCCACCCAGAAACGTCGCGAGATCAGCACCCACAATCGTGTTTGCGGCGTTTCGTACAAATTTGGGAAAAATTAGAAATAAATAATGACCAAAATTTACAGTGGTGGGAAGAATGTAAAGTAAGTTTAAAAAAATTATCATAGCCCATTCTTACCGTTTATCGAGTATTCGGAAAGAAAAACAGAAGGAAGCTCGTTCGAAGCTCAACAAGCTGTTACAGGGGCCAGGGGTAACCACTGACAGGGGGAGAGAAGAAATTATTCAAGCCCAAAATGAGATGGATAAACTATTCGAAGAAATGATAGAAGGCTCCAAAATTAGAGCTAAAGTCAATTACTTAGAAATCAATGAAAAGCCAACCAGATTTTTTCTACAAAGGGAAAAACAACTTGCTTCAAGTAAACATATTAACATCTTAACTAAGAGCGACGGAACAAATGCGGTTAGCAATGCTGAAATCAAGGAAGAGTGTTTATCATTTTATACGAAATTATACCGGCGAGAAGAAGTAGACGATAGTTTGAACCCTTTTTTCTTTGACGAATTACCCTGTTTAAGTGAAGAGTCTGCACTCCGATGTGAAGGGTCAATTACTATTGACGAATGCGAAACGGCCATTAAACAGATGTCGAATTTTAAGACGCCGGGTCTGGATGGCTTACCTAAAGAGTTTTATGCCTTTGCTTTCAAGTACATTGGAAAGGCATTTGTACGTTTCTTAAATCGATGTTTTTGTGAAGGGTTGCTGCCTCCTTCACAACGACAAGGTCTTATTACCCTAATCTGCAAAGACCCCGCCAATGGGGATACGTTAAAAAAATGGCGACCAATTTCACTTTTAAACACTGACTACAATATATTATCCAAAGTGCTTACCCTAAGATTACGGAAAATAATAGGTGAAATAATACACCCAGATCAAACCTGTTCCATACCCGGGAGAACCATACAAGATAATGTACACCTAATCAGAAACCTCGTGGAATACACAAATGATAAAAACATGCCGGCTGCGATTATTTCTCTGGACCAGTCCAAAGCCTTCGACAGGATATCCCACGAATATATATCAATGTGTTGCGTAACTTTGGATTTAAGTCCCATTTTAAATAACTGGTAAAATTATTGTATACAGACGTAGAATCTAGAGTTCTGGTTAATGGTTATATCTCAAATGAATTCCCCGTATAGCGCAGTGTACGACAAGGATGTAGCCTCTCGCCTTTATTGTATGTGTTGTGTTGTGTATAGAACCCTTTTCGCATAGGATTCGTATGGATCCTATTATTAAAGGGAGCTCATTATCAGGTACAACTGAAACTGCAACAATTTGTCACTATGCAGACGACACTAACTTGTTTATAAGTGATACAAGATCGGTCAAGTATATTCTAACATTAGTAAACTTATACGAACGGGTATCCGGTGCTAGTCTCAATAAGGATAAAACCTTTGGGATGTGGTTGGGACGCTGGCGAGGGTGTTCAGTCTAAAATGGCGCAGTGATTTCCAGAAATTTTACGGTATGTACATAGGTACGACAGGCGACGATAATAAGACTTGGGGGAAAGTCATTTTTAAATTTGAAAAATGCGTGAACCTATATAGCAGGAGGGAATTATCATTTAGGGGGAAAAGCGTTATACTGCAAACTGTGTTGTGTAGCTCCATTTGGTATATTTGGTCTTACATCAATGCCAAAAAATGTTGGGGGGGGAATTGAACAAATTGGCATTTACCTTTCTTTGGAACAACAAACCCGAAGTTTTGAAAAGAGAATCACTATTAAACACATACGCGGACGGAGGACTTAATATCGTAGATATTAAAATAAAAATAGAATCTCTATTTGTCAAACAATTTCTGCAATTAATTAAAGATAATAGGGCCAAGTGGACCTTCTTAGCAATGTATTGGTTGGGTATACACCTCAGAGAGTATGTAGCCTCCTTTGCCTCATTATCCATTCCGCATGCAGAACAAATACCCAAGTACTACTATAACGCCCTAAGAGTATTTCGTATTTTTGTGCACATGATTCCAGATTTCATGGGCCGACAATATGTGAAAACAAAGTTTATTTATGGCAAACTAATATAATGAAAACAAATCAAACCAAGAGACACCAGGGTATATCCTACAATTGTCTTTGCCGAAACGTGGAAATTGGTGCTTTTGTAGATCCCCGTTATAGGGACCTGGCATGGAGAATAGCGCACCAGATAATACCTACCCAAAGTTTGCTATATAAATACAATACATCTAGAAACATCAAATGTTATTTATGTAAACGGCAACCAGAAACCATTTCACATTTATTCTATGAATGCCGTACTCTCAGTGGGTTATGGTCTTTCGTGGAGACGACACTTTTTCATCTAACAGGATGCCAGGTTACCATTACCCTTAATGCACTAAGGATTCATATTTTTCGACATAATAATAACAGTAGTAACAATGACATGTTGATCCTTCTGATTAATTTATTAAAATATTGCATCTTGACTATGCGCAATCTAAGCAAACACGAACATAAAAAAGTGACAACGCTGAACGTTAAGGCGATGTTCATACGTAGCCTAACACTGCGTATTAAGGCTGGTGTCAACCGTTTAGAAAGACACATGTTCAATAAGTATTGGTGTCGAGACAGCGCCTTAGTGCGAGTTGAAGGAAATTCAATAACAATTCTGCACCCACCTTAAATTTAATTGTGCTTGTTCACGACTTTTGCAATGTCATCCGTGCTCAACTTCATCAACTATTCCAAATTAATCCATATGTTTTAGAATTCTATCATTAGAACACGTTAAATGCGCTTCCTTTGAATTTTTCTAGTAACGCCACGTGAAAAACGATCAGAGAACCGCCAACTGACAACCCGGTCAGGCCGAGACGGCACAGTCCAATCTGCACGTAGACATGTGACACTGCGAACAGCGATACGACGCAGCTGACCATCTTAACACCTCGAGCGATATGCCTGCACAGCGCGGTGCGCCTTCTTTCAACGCCCCGCATAGACCGTGAACGCTAGTTCTCAATGCCGTCGCCCCACTACGTCGTCGCCTTATCGACGACCAACACACCCGTGGACTACATAATAAACACAACTCGTGAACTCGACAACGGCGACTCGTGCGCGGACAGCCACTCTCAGTCGTGGCTCACGACCGTCGCACGTTACAACATTACGCATCATGTACGAGAGCGCCAGCGACCGACGTCGCTTCTTTGTTCCGGCCGCTTCTTTTCACACCTCGAAGTGCCCGGCCCATTGAGTACGATCGTGCCACAGGAACGTATTTACTAACACGCCGAACGCTGTATACAGTGCTAGTCGGATTGGGAACGTCCTTTTTTCATCTGCCTTTTTACACAATTATGTGAAAAGAACTTAAATATATTGTAAATAGATATAGAATAATGTTTATTACAATATACGAAAACAATGCTATGTGTATATTTCAACCATGCGGACACTTGACATAAAAGGCTACATGACGATTAACACCTATATATGAGGAGAGACTTTTCACGGACACTAGTCATGGTGACTGCAGCGTCAGTCTTACAATCAATTTATATATATATATATATATATATATATATATATATATATATATATATATATATATATATATATATATATATATATAACCTACACTTTTCATGCGATATGGGGGTTAAAACACACACAAAAGCCGGCCTGCCCTTTCAATGCCAATACGGCATTACGTTTTCTTTTCTTCCAAAAATTACATGTTTCCGATATCCTTTATAGTACAGGCATATAGACCTGCATGTATATAAACATGTCAAGAGCGCATATATGAGTGTCTACTCGCATATGCACATGCTGGCGAATGTTTATTTACCAAAATTCCAACTCCAGAGATGGTAGGATATATCCTTGTATCTGCATCACACCTGTCATATCATCTCATCGTGTCAGGGCTGGTGAGGACTTTTCCCTTGGAGGAGGGTCTACCCTCGCCGGCTCTACACTCTGCGTACTTGAGTGGCCGTAAGAAGCCCGTAAGCTACACTTTCACATATTGTCATTAGTCACAACATCAATGTAAGGAATTAAATATAGTGCTTCCTAGGTAGGTGAATTCCAGAACAGAGTTCAGCTTGTTTCCATCAGCCGTGATACCCTCCTCTCGGGTTCTTGTAGAGTTGGGTTGGTACAGCACCTCGGTCTTCTTGGTGTTAATCTTCAGGTCGAAATTCTTTGACGCATCGGAGAAAGCATCCACTATTCACCGTCATCTGCGAATAGCAACTCACTAATCAGTATCCGAGTAGTCTATAATTCCCACCGTCTGTTCGATCACCTTTCTTGTAGATGGTTACAATGCTAGCATCCTTCCATGCTTGTGGTACAAAACCCACACCCCAGCCTTTGGTGATTAGTTCGTGCAGTCTGCTAAACAGATTGCCTCCTCCGTGCTTCCATACTTCAGCAGGAATTCCACCTCCCCCAGGTGCTTTGCCATCTTTCAGGCCGGCGATTGCTCTAGCCGTCTCAGCCATGGTTGGAATCACATCGAGGCTTGTCTTGGTAATGCGCTGCGGGATGTTGTCCAGAGCTTCGTGATCTATGTCGCCAGGGACATTGAATAGCTTCTGGAAGTGTTCACTCCATCTTGCCACAACTCTCTTGCTGTCAGAGAAGGTCTCCATTCCATCTGTTGATTTCAGGTGAACAGGTCCATTGTTTTTGGTTCCCCACACTCCCTTCAGGCTATTGTAGAAGCCCTTCATATTGTTTCTGTCAACAGCTCCCTGCACCTCCACTGCCTTCCTTTCCCACCAGCACGGGTGCGTTTTTGTAGCAGTCTGCAGGCATCTTTATATGCTGCAGTGGTGGGTGGATCGAGTGTTCCTGGTTTGCAACACTCTCTGATGGGCTTGGTCTCTTCTGTTGATAAGTCTGTAGCTCCTGGCCGTTGGGGTCGAACCAGACCTGGTGTTTTCTCTCTGGCTTGCCAAGATATGTCTTGGCTGTGTTGTATACGACCTGCTGCACAGCTGCCCATTCCTCGTCTGGTGTTGAGTTTTCCTTCTCCTCCCATTGGGCGAGAACACTGTCCATCTCCTGCTCAATAATCTCCCTATGGCTGATGGTACTTAGTTTTACAGTGTTGAGCTTGGTCGGCTTAATTGTTCCTTGTCTGTTGTGCTTTTGTCGTATTCTGAAAGCCACTTTTGACCTCAGCATCTGGTGATCGGTCCAGCAGTTAGCTCCACGCTTGGTTCGAGTACTGTGGATGTCCATCTAATCCGGACACGTAGTGATGATAACGTCGATCATATGCCAGTTTCTGGAACGAGGATGCATCCAGGTGGTCGTGCGTTCATCCTTTTGCTTGAACATGGTGTTCGTCACTACCAGTTCGAACTCAGAGCATAGAGCCAGTAGAAGCTTGCCATTGGAGTTGCATTTCCCAAACCTATGTTCGCTCGTGACCAAGGCCACTTGTCAATTTCTCTTCCTATCCTATATGTACGAGGTATGCCACTTGCCAGATGGTTGTAGAAGGTCTCCTTGTTTTCATCTGGATTTGTCATTGTTGGAGCGTACACGCTAATGATTGTAGCGAAGTTGTCCTTGCTCAGAGGTAGTCTCATCGTCATGATTCTGTCACTTACAGGCTGTGGCATTTCCGTCAGCTTCCCTTTCCGGCCTCCCTTCTTTCTCCTTCGGGTTTGCTACTCCAGAAGAAAGCGTATTCAAAGTAGTTGAGACTACCAGACTATGAGAACCTTGTTTCACATAGGGCGGCGATGTTGATGTTGTATTTGGAAAGTTCCATTGCAACTAGTGCCGTACGTCTTTCTGGTCGGTAAGCTCCTTCTCGGTCGAGGAGAGTCCTGACGTTCCATTTTGCAATTGTCAGTAGTTGTCTTCTTCGTCCTAGCTGATTTTCCACTGACGACGGAAGTTGAGGTCAACCGCGCGGTCCTTGTTAACCCGGGCGACGGCCGATCCGGTATGGTGTTTCGTGCAGTTGTACATTTCATGGAAGCTGCTAGCAAAATGTGTTGAAGTGCCACTGGCTTTTACAAGTTACTAGCGGCACTCTCTCGGGGATCAAATAGAGGTCTCACACCGCCAGAGCATGTCAAGACAGGCGCAAACTAGTTGTCCCTGCAGTGACTGATCGAGGGATGTTGGGAGTTCCATACATCAACCGCCCTTGATGCTGCCACAGTGACATAGTTTTCTGGTTAAGGTTTGCTCCTTTAGCCTTCGGTTCTGTCGAGAACCTGCACCACAAGGCAGTGATTTATAACTCTGCATGGCAGGGGCGTCAAACTCCCTGAGGTATTACAATACCTGCATACCCATTCTGACTGTTTCAGTGCAGTAATAATATGGTCCTTCTTGTTCAGGGGTGGTGTAAACATCCTATACCTACTATTTATCGTAGAATGCACCGAGAACGACATGTTTTCAGTCGTGTACATTGTTACCATTTGTGTATTGTGTAATGTTAGTGTAGGCCAGTTTTATCTTTTGCTGGCCTACCATTGACATTATTGCTCTGTTGATTGCACGAGTGAGTGCATCTCCTCCAGGGTAGTACCCTGCATCTATTTGTCCCACGTAAGTCGAACCATCTGAATCAATGACGAAGAGAGAAGTGTCATCTTCTCTCACGTTGTACCAACTGTGCAGGTATTGAATCTCAACCAACCCGCATCCCCACTGACTGGACAGACTGATTGGTATTGGCAAATTCGTGTTATAGTGGGTCAACATGTTGTCGGGGTGTAAGTCAGCGGATGTGTTGTTGGGTAAAGTCAAATAAAAGTCAGACGGCATGCTGTTTCAATGTCAGGTTGGGCAACGGGTACCCTAGATAACTGCTCAACAAAGTCGTCCACAGATTAGAGTTACCGTCGGTTTTAGTCAGGTTGTAAATACTGACCACTATCACAGTATACAGCACGATGACTTGACAAAAGAAGACGATTTCCGCTTTGGGACACGAACTTCCAAACAACACCCAACGTTTGCTGGTACTTCCGTTGTCTTCGACGGTGTCTGCGATAGTAACCATCACCTCTGTCGTAACGTCCATAGCAAGAATGGGCGTACGAGCGACGTCCGTCACCCTTTATACGCGACCAATGACGCCTTGTCCATCCAGCTGTTAAACGACTCGGGATAGCCTAACCATTTGACTAGGACCTGTATCTTTCTCCCAAGCTTGCGCTGCTGCAACACTTTCTCGATACGATACACTTTTTCTTTTGTTACTACCACTTTCTGGAGTTCTTGTTCGTAAAACGTACCCTCTATATGCGTGCCTTGGTTGTCGATCCAACGATAAACCGGTGGATCCGTGCGATGCACTGACTTAACAGTACATATCTCGTCACTCCAGTTGGGTAAGTAACCTTTTTTGAATTGCCTCTTGGCTTTACTGATATGAACGCGATCGTCGACTTTTAAACCAGGTTCGACTGTGCCGGGTCTTTCGTTTCCGTACAATCGCTGCCACACCTCTTCTTGGTTGACGACGTTCACTTTCACCGGTGGCATACCGACACTACGGTGATAACTGGCGTTGCACGAATCCACGAGATGTTGTAGCACGTCTAGGTACCTCAACGTCTGATATTTCATGAAATATCTCCACATACGGGTCTTGAGAGTACGATTAAATCGTTCAACGATGCAAGTTTGGTCTCTTCGTTGCGTGTAGTGAAATGACGGATGCCTTTTTCTTTCAAAATATCTTGCTATTGCCTATTCAGAAACTCGTTTCCTTTGTCCGTTTGCATTTTCTGTGTTCCATCGTTGTTCCTTAGCAGGCGACGAAATGTGAGTGAGGATGTCGACTTGTTTTTCAAAGGAACATACCAGGCTTTCTTCTAGAATACGTCAGTGTCGGTTATAAGGCAGGTGTGGCCGTCGTTGTACCGTTTCAAACGCGACAAGTCGCCTAGATCGGCATGCAATTGGTTATTTATACCACCCACAACAACACGTCGACGTCTGAATCGATAGCTCACAGATTTGTATAGAGTGTACGTGTCTTGTTCCGACAACCATCGCTTCACCTCTTTCGCCGACGCCCCCAAAGCTGGGTGGGAAGCACGACGCAAACGATCGATCCCGCTTTAACTCCCGGTTTGTGTCGGGTCGTAATAAATGCTATTTAAAATACGGCTACCCGAAAGTGTCTTCTCATCTACGCGACCAGCCATGGCGTAATGACATCGTGATGTAGAGCGCCATTGTTTAATACGGGTCCCATCGCGTGTGTTGCAAATAGGTGGTGGTGGAAACACGAGATAGGCGCGACGACGACGACGACGACGACGACGACGACGACGACGACGACGACGACGACGACGACGACGACGACGACGACGACGACGACGACGACGACGACGACGACGACGACGACGACGACGACGACGACGACGACGACGACGACGACGACGACGACGACGACGACGACGACGACGACGACGACGACGACGACGACGACGACGACGACGACGACGACGACGACGACGACGACGACGACGACGACGGCGACGACGACGACGACGACGACGACGACGACGACGACGACGACGACGACGACGACGACGACGACGACGACGACGACGATGATGAAGGACGTCTACCACTGCTGCCCACGACGGGGGTGGTTTCTTTTGAAGCGCCGCCGGCGACGGAGGGAGTTGTCGTCTGTATGGAAATCCAACGTTCCGGGTTACCGACTAAATCGATAGGTGCGTTCACGTCCTTCAGACCTCGAGCGAACATTTTCCAGCCCACCGGTTGAAACGATTTCCGTTTTCTCAGAGCGTCGTTCACGAGATCAACGATGTTACTTCCGGGCACTGGAACATTTCTGTACACCATCTCTCCACGATCCTACCAACTCACGGTACCTTTTATTTTATCGAGGATACCACGTGCTTTCTCCTTCAAGATTTTTGGTACACTATCTATGATTTCGTTTTCCACACCAGGTTCTGCTCTCATTTCTTTGACTTCTTCGTCTTCTTTTTCGGGTGCTTTATCAATAGTCACATGCACGAGTTGTTGACTAGCCTTGTTAGAAAAGAGATTATAACGCATTAACACCTGGTTATACAAAACGATTTTCTCCCTGTCTTTTAAGTCGCCGCGGTCTAGAATGGATGTCATTTCGTCGTCGAGGCGTCACATAATATTTTTCCAATAGGATTGGTGGAAAGTGGCTGCGATGGAATGGAATCCAACATACGGGGATCGACCAACGCCCTTTTCTTTGCGTACTCCATAGCGGAATCCGTACGACTGAAGCATGCTAATATACAATGGAGCAAAAAGTGACCTGGCTAACGGAGCTAACAGGGCCAAAACAAAACCACATTTCTGTAGAATACGTTTCCTCTCGTGTAAAGTAGTCTTCCTTTTTACCAAAGCTCGCAGGTCCTTCTTCTACCATCGCAATGTTCCCTTCTGACTTTTCGTCAATGGTACGTTCCCTTTTAAGATGTTGTGAGCAAATGTTGGACCAGATCCCCATTTCCCTTCTCGATGATGGCACTAGCTAATGCAGGGTCAGTCTTAGCAAGGAGACAAAGGCACAACCTGTTTCTCTTCTGTCGGGCCAACATATGGATGGAATATGATGGAAGTGACTAAGACGTGTTTCTATTGATGTATTGGGAATGTAAGCGTACTGGTACGTTCCAGAGGCAGGTATGATATTCTTTCGTAGGCGCAAGTGTTCCGTTGTGGACTGTTTTAAGTCGACGAATAGCCGTGAGGTACGGACGTTGCGTCTCTGTATGCCTCTTGCATGTATTTTACACGACCCGGATACATCTGTTTCGCTAAATTGCCTACTTGTGTGTTGTCTTGAGGATTCTTGAAGAGAACCATGTATTGCGCGTTTATGCTAATGTTGCGACTCTCTTTCCCTTTTGGAAATCAATTTTGCACCGAATATATAACCGACGTGTTGCAGTGGTGACTCTTCTTCGTGAACAGTTTGGTCACCCTCTCGTCCGTTTCCGACATGAGGTCGTCGATGACCACCAAGTGTCTATTCTTAGAATCGAAAGACGACAAATCGGGTAGACCCTCGACACATTCTAAGTTCGGATGTATGACAGAGAGGGTGGAATACAATGGCTGCTATTCTCCGTAACACCACGTGATCTATTTTGGGTGGTAAGTTTACCAGTGTGTGGGAACACACAACCAACCAAAAAAATTTGCTCATATTTATTAAACCAAACAACAACTTTATGTATTTAGAGGTCATTCCCAAAGCTGCTACCTACGTTAAACATTATGTCGCCGTCGCTCTGCTCTTCTGATGCCTTAATGAGATATGACCATGGTACGTGTCAACATGCGTCGAGAGACCCTGATCTCGGCATCTCAGGCATTGTCAGTAACGATGAAGATGCATGCATCCTGTCAGAGGATGGTAATGAAACATACCTATGCATATCCCTGATGAAGGAAAACTATCAACGACACTGTCTGACTGTGCCGAAAATTTCCAACCAATCACAAACGAGTGTGCCGAAAATTACGAACCAATCACAAACAAGTGTGCCGAAAATTACAAACCATTCACAAACGAATGTGCCGAAAATTACCATCCAATCACAAACGAGTGGTCGTTAGGGTCACGTGGGTGTGCACGTCGCACACTCACAGTGACGACGGTCGACGGTCAACATCTCCTACACCTTCAGCTGACGCGGTGACTTACCGTAGTGTAGTACAGACATCAACCGACTGCGCTGATCGGGACAGCAAGCTTCGCTAGAAAGACATGCGCCGTGTTGTACCCGCACTGGACATGCAGCACCAGGTATGTAACCAAACTAGGTATTTAGGTTTGTTAATCGCATACATGGGAAAGCGGACACACTGCATATGGCGCTGCTTTAGTTATGTTTAGTATAATTTTAAAAAGACACAGTATCTAATAACCTTCTACCTTCCTCCCTCCAGTTGCATTAGCCCAGTTACATACGATAGATAGAAAACAATAACATTGTACAAGGTGGCCTACACGAGGAACGTGAAGAAAGTGACCCAAGTGGCCTACGTGCAGAACGTGGCGATTATATTTGACCTTAACGTTGACCTTTGTTTTTTGGTTTTCTACCCTTCCTCCGCAACAGCCAATCAAAACCCTTCTTCATCCGCAACAGCCAATCAAAACGCTCGCCAGGATCGACTATTGACTATTTTAAAAAGTAGTTTAAAAATAAGAGACACGTATTTTTGGGGTATTAGCTGAAGACATACCAGTCAGATGGATCCACTTGTTCTTTGACCTAGTTTGTAGTTCACCACATATCAACAAAGGCCATTACATGATCTGTAACCCTTTTCAACATAATGTTTGATATAAAACGCACGAATTTGGATTGTACTAGTTCGTGACCTGTCCACAAGGGGCGCCACAAGTTCGTCAACTAACCGCTAGGGGGCGCCATATGGCTTTTAACCTTGCCGTGTGACCTTTGACCTTGGCCTTTGGCATTCCTCCGGGGGAATTCCGCCGCGCCAAGTGTGCGTTGATAAGCACATACATTACTAGTATCGTAAACCGACACATAGGTATAGACGTCTTAGGAGTGAACCAAAAGCACGAGAGCGCTGTGAACACTATTCTTCCGTGGCAGTTGTATTTACGAATGACCCACGAAAATGTCACGGATCTCCAAGTCGTTAAACTACACTAAACACAGTCATGACTTCTGATGCCTTAATGAGATATGACCATGGTACGTGTCAACATGCGTCGAGAGACCCTGATCTCGGCATCTCAGGCATTGTCAGTAACGATGAAGATGCATGCATCCTGTCAGAGGATGGTAATGAAACATACCTATGCATATCCCTGATGAAGGAAAACTATCAACGACACTGACTGACATTGCGCCATCTGGCGTAGTTTCAAAGATCATAACATCATTTTGCATCGTCTCAAATCAGCACATTGTATATGATTCGGTGACTGTGCACATCGCACAGTGTCACACCAGAACATTGCACCGTTTCATGCCAGCACATTGCACCAGACAGGACTGCACATAGTGTCGAACCTACGGATATCAGTCCTCTTGCTTACGATACAGTAAGCAGCCCAGCCAGTGCGACGCTGAAACCACTAACACCCCCAGATGTCCGCGCAGCTACAGTCAATCGACGCATTCAAATCGGCTGCAGCTTCCGGCAACGAACAAGTTGCAATGGATATGTTGTTTTCCGATGAGTGCGCCAACGTTAATGCGCATGACAATAATGGTCGGACATGCAAACACTGAGCAGGGAATTATGGTATGATGCGTTTGGCTGAATTACTGATGTGTAGGGCCGACATTCACATAGATGTACCTGACGACAACGGCGACACGGCAACGATCCTGGCGCGAATATCAGCCACGCGTCTGTCGCCATGCTGATGTTTGGAACTGGACGTAACGCAACAGTTGCCAGCGAACTTGGGCAAATGCTTGCACAGAGAGTCGCCGTGCACGAGATGATGAAGAAAACAGTGCCACTTCTGTCACCGGACACGATGAACGCCACCGACAAAGAGGGCAACACTCCGCTATAGGGCGTGCAAGTCTCGCGCGCGAAAACGAGGCTGGGAGCAGTTGGGGGCAGGAGGTCCATATACTCCATGTTAACATATAGGACTTTGTTTTGGTCGTAATAATCGAACTGTCCCGAAATAGCATATTTCAGTTATATTGTCCGAAGGATTATTACAAGCAGAAGCAGTGGAACATTTTGCCGGTGACAATGATCACGGAAATCATGAATTTTAATCGATTATTATGGTGGTTGCCATGGCAATAGCGGCAAGTACTTGTGTTTGGCGATCTTGACTAATAATGAAGAGTGCCAGTTTTTCCGCAATACGACCTGTTTGGGCCAAACGTATACATATGTTATGACTATGGGCATTTAGACAACATGTCAGATATAAGTGCTTATCGAAACCACAACGTACAGCAATGTAAAACGCAAATCCCGTAAAAGACACATACAGCCTAGCATCGTGTCGATTATCTGCACTACGTAAATCGCTATGTGCCTATGATAGTGTGATAAACTCAATATTAAATCGGACATTTAAGATAAGAAACGTATAACACAAGATATTTATGGACTGATTTTCCTAGTATTCATCAGTCGGAAGCTACAACTGTCATCCATCGTTAGAATATTATTCTTGTGTCCAGTCCCCAATTAGTCTCGCTTAGTCCCCGATAAGCTCCAGTCGCGCGGAGTCACGCCATGTATCGTGACCCACTTGCAGGCCCTATTGTGCAGTACCATCCACCACCATTACTGCGATATGCACATCCTGTTTCAGAGCTGTGTCGTCCTTGACTTACCCGTGTTCCAAGAGGGAGGCCGTCGACCTCTCCACTGCGTGTGCGATTCCCACCGTTGTCAAGCCGCTGACGTACCTGATGTCATCGCTGCTCGCCCGCGGATGCACGCCGTTAGCGTCAATTCCATATCCGCTAAAAGTGTGACCGCCCTCGGTTACGCGCGTGATCATCCAAGCAAGTACAACAGAAACATTGACGGCAATTTGCCGACTGCGGACGGCAAGCGACACTTGTGATTGCAGCGTACCGTCGACAAGGTGCGAATGTTATTGTTCCGTGGTGCTTAGACGGATAATAATAGATCGACTACTCACGTCACGTTCAAATGCGTATGAGGACATTGCCGTGAGAAGTGCCTCAACAAGAAGAAAAAGCAACCCGTGACATAAAATTGGTGTTATACGACATGACACATATACGTACACAATATATGTGCAATCATCAACGTGTTTGGAATGACGCGAGAGACAATCCCATATATTACACAGAATTGATGTTATGTGATGCTGTGTCTAAATGGTATGTAAACTATACTTAGATAATTATAACATTTCATTCGCGAGACCGCGTGACCAAGAAGAAAAAAGCCAATCCGCGTTGTTATGTGACATTGCACATAGAGGGATGTGTATGCGAACAGAGCCGTGTTATTTGTGGACTCATATAATTATTCTGCTCCGTCACCGAGATCACATCAACAAGAGACAATTCGTGATGTCACATGTCATATGTGTGCGAACAATACCTTGAACACATTTCATTAGCGTGGTCATCTCGCCAAGAAGAAGAGAGATAATCCGTGATGTCACATGTCATATGTGTGCGAACAATACCTTGAACACATTTCATTAGCGTGGTCATCTCGCCAAGAAGAAGAGAGATAATCCGTGATATTACATGACATTGTATGACAAATGTGCGTTAATAACGTAGTTTTGTTTATACATAATAGTACAATGGCTTTGCGTAATGTTATTGTAAACTGAAGTGTTAGGTTCATGTGTTAGCGAAGCGTAGTTTAGTGTAATATAGTATAGTATAATGTTATTTATAAAATATTGTAATGTAATGCCAGTATATGTTAATGTCGTGTAGTGTATTGTATCGTATAGTATAATATATTGGCAACATGTTGTCAATTATAATATATATTAATGTAATGCCTTTATTTATGTGTAATGTAGTTGTGTAATCGCAATGTTTCATGTAAATATTATTATAATTTATGTAATTATGTTATGTTAGTGTGTTTTTCTCGATGGGAAATTATTATTCAAATGTGTTGGAAGTCTTTATAAGAAGAAGAAATGTGATTAGCGTTAACACATCATCAGGATGGAAGAATGTGGTAGGCCAGGACCCACTCAGGTAGCATAATCGTTCCAGATTAGCTAGTCGGGGCAACGCTCCCTTTGTTAGGTATATAAGGGCTGCAAGTACTGTACACGGTGCTGTTACAGTGAATAAATACCTACGATGCAACGTATAATCGTCACCATACAAGGCCGTCGCACTAGCAGTCATTCCGATGTAATAGGTGTGTGAAGTAAGGATGACGACAAATATATATATATATATATATATATATATATATATATATATAGAGAGAGAGAGAGAGAGAGAGAGAGAGAGAGAAAGAGAGCGAGAGAGAGAGAGAGAGAACTTCGGAGAACGGACGTAGAACGTGCAGAGGTCGATACTTCGTCGCCAGTTTGAGGTTAGGTATGAAACACGCACGCACGTTGTCTAATGCAGAACATCTACATGAGAGACGTAGTTGGTGTAGCCTTTTATTTGAGTTTTCTGAATGGAGAGAGACATGCGTGTCCTTATTAAAGTGTTCTGCTTGTGGGTCTGTAAGGTGTTATCCATAACAGAAACGTGTTTTGCATTGACGTCTAATAGACTGGCCATACACCGGTCGAATAAGGTCATCCACATATAAGTAAGTGACCAGTGACTGACTCGACGAAGACTATTCTGAAGGGAATGTATGTGTTTAAACAGGGTGTCTTTCGCAAAAGTGTTTGCCATTGTTTTCAACAAGCGTAGGCTTCGTGCAGTACGCACCTTCGTCAGAGAGAATGATTTTGCAATACGCTAGTTACCGTTAGACTTTGTAAGATTGTTGCAAGAAAGCTATTTTTTTAGCTTCAGCACACTTGTTTACTGTTATTTTTTACCTATGACCTTCCTCCTTTCTTCACTCCACTCCAGTTGCATTGATCCAATGCAAAACTCAAAAGTGTAGCATTGCGCACGGATGATCTAATATAGAAACACATCGTCTTATCCATCATTTGTTATGTCGGCACGGCTGAAGACGGCTGCATTATGATTGTGTCTCCTTGGTAAAGCGGAGCCTACTTTATTTAGGACCATCATCAACAAGATAACCGTGCCCAAACTTGCCTGGTTAATGTCACTACGTCATAGATATGCTGTATTACGTTGTTGGTTTTATTTACTTGACTTGCCTTGTTAAGGTTAGTACGTCATAGTTACAATATGTTTCATTGTTTTTTGTTTACTTTATACTGCTGATTATATAGTAACATATAGGAAACCGAAATTTGTCTAGACTTGCATGCGTAGATGACAGTGCTACCTATAGTAGTGTTGCCCTTGCATGTCGCACAGTCGCAGGCAGGAGGAACGACGGTCAACATCCCCTATTCCAACAGCTGCAATGTGTCTTGCCGTGGTGTAGTATTAACCCCTCCCATAAATTTTTTTTTTGGGGATAGGCTTCAAAATTGATTTTTGAAAATAAGTTTACTTTTATTTTTAATTAATTTTATTATTTTTTTTTTAGAGAAAAAGAGAAAAGAACAAGGGGAATTTAAAAACGTAGACTCAATTTAAAAATGGCGCTTTTAAAATAATTTATAAACAAAAAACCATTTTAAGGTCCAGAGAAGTTTGGGCCCCCCCAGGGGGTTTTCGAATGGGAAACATTTCCCTTTATTTTTCTCTTTGGGCTTGGTTTAAAAAAGAAATTTTTTCCCATACTTAAAATATGGCGGGAAACCCAAAAAGAAGTACCTTACTACCAACAAAGATTTTTAAAAGTTTTTTAAAGGGGCTTTGCAAAATTTTTCCCTTTTTTAACAACTTTTGGCAAAAGCATTCCCAAAATTTTTGTCCCCTTATTACCAATTTGAAAGTTGCAAAAAAGTTTTTTTGTTGGCCCCTTTTTTCCGCCTAATTCCCCCCAAATTGCTTTGCCTAAAAATTTCACCCTTCAATTGAAAAATCCACCCATTTTTATTATTAAAATTCAAACCCTTTGGGGCACCCTATTTATTGGAAATTAAAAAGTGGAAATTGGGTTAATGCCCTTTTCAAATTCGAACGGGGGCTTGTTTTTTGGAAGGGTTATTAAAATTGGGCCATTTTTTTTTTTTTCCTAATAAAAACGGCCTTTTTTAACCTTGAGGTGAGAAGTTATAAGTAGTTTGCCCTTTGGGTTTGGGGAAGGAGGGGGAGGAAGGGGTCAAATTTCCAAAGGTCAAGGGGCCCCGGGGTATAGAACGAACGTTGGCGCCACCTTGGGACAAATTTTTCAAATTTGGTCCCCGGTTCCCAAAATTTCAAACGCCCTTATTTTTTAAAATGAACCTAAATTGGGTTTGGGGGTTAAAATTAACTTCCCTACCAAAAAATATTTGTGAAACTCCCAAAATATTTTTAAAGGGAAAACCCAAGTAAATTAGGGAAATTATTCTTCAGTTTTAATACACTTTTTTAAAATAGTTGTCTTTTGGGTAAGGTTTTTCCCCAATTTTAAAAAATTTATTTAAAAACGTCGTTTTCCCTTTCCCAACGTTGGGTTTAACATTGGGGCCGCTTTCCCTTTTTTGGTTTTTTTTTCTATGCGACAAAAATTACCTAAAATCTATTTGGTCCCCCAACCTTCCTCCAATCCAACCCTGGGCTTTCTTTTAAAACCGAAACTTTCCGCCCCTTTTTTCCCGGGTGTTTCGTTCCTTTCAAGAGAAGGCCCTTTTGGCTCAAGTCAACATAAATTTTAACAAGTGCTTCAAAGTGGACAAACGTTGTTAATTTTTAAAGTCACCGCGCCCACTGCGGGTTAATTTTTAAAACCCGTCAATGTCGAATTTTAAAAAAGGCACACTATTTATAAATAAAACCATCGCCTTTTTTTTAAAAAAAACTTGGGTTTTCCGGGCAACCCGCGGAAAATTTAACAATGTAATACATTTTTTTTTATCTTGAGCCTTTTAAAGTGTTCCCCCACAAAAAGTCGGGCCCCCAACGTTAATTTTTGGGTCAAAGGTTAAAAAGGTAAAACGTTTTTTCCACATTAACTTACAAAAGTTCGTGCATGCACTTTGCGTTGCAAAACGCGTTGTGGCGTGTCCATGCCCGTAATCCCGTTTTCCTATTGTTCCCCTTGGCCGTTTTGGTGTTGTGTTGGGGCCCGCTTTTTCCGAAAGTTTTTTTGGAAAGGTTTCAGGCCCACCACCAATTTCCCCGGCCCGGGGTTGAGTTTAGGGGGCTTCGCCCCATAAAAAACTTTTTAAAGGTCGGTTCGGTCCCCCGGGTTATAACAATTTCCCCCTTTGGGGGGGTTTTTCCAATGGGGTAAATTGGGGTCAATTTTTTTGGGACAAAATTTTTTCTAAGCTTCCCCTTTGAAATTTTTAAATAAAATTTGGTGGGAAAATTTTGGCCACTTTGTTTCATAAACCAAAAATCTGTCTTTTGGGTAATTTTCCCCAAAAAAATTAATTACATTTTCCTCCCATGACGTTGGGCCTGGGGCCCGTTCTCGGCTTTTAAGGTTTAACATATAAAACTTTTTGGTTCCACTCCCTTTCCCCCAAAACCAATTTTTCTTTAAAATTGGCCCCCCTCTTTTCTTTTCCATCGGAAACTCTTAGATTTCGATGCGATAACTTTGTAAATTTTTTTCTCAAATTTTATTAAGTCGGTGTGCCAACTTTGTATCATTTCACAACTTTCACCGTAATGGCTTTATCACTTTGATGTATTTTTTCTAAGTCATCTTGGTACTTTCAAAACCTTCTGTGAGAAAATGTTGGTACGTTCTATCATAAACCGAGAACCTTGGTGGTTTTTTTCTTACGACACACATCATATTCCTAACCAAATGTAAAACAATGCAGACAAATATAGGGTTGTGACATTACTTCTTTAAAAACTAATGCCATCTAGCAGACAACTCTGACACTACGTCAGACTGTAGTCCCAACTAGCGGACAAAACAGCGCCTAATCACTGTTCGACATAGAAAACAATGGCTTCGACTACTTCCATAACATAATTTCTTTTAAAATAGCGGCTTCGGTCACAGTCATGACACACCTTTTTTGTGTTTCGAGGCCATAACCTTGACAAATATTCGTATTTTACTACTAAAGTCAACCTGGTAATTTCATAACATTTAGTGACTCAACGAGATAGAAAGAGGAATCTTTTCACTTCAGATCACATTCGTATAATAATTTCTGTCAAAATTGGGCTCCTATCACGTGTAATACATAATTCTATACAAATATCGGTTCCGGTCACGTGCAAAAGCATAACTTCGGAAAAACGGTGGTTTCGACCACAGCTAACCCCATGTGGCGATTAATCCTAACCCTGTATTAGGTGACAGCGCCATCTAGCGGACTTACCAACCACAAACTAGGGTTAGACAGAGTAAAAACTTGTGTTGCGATATCACTAACAGCTAGCGCCTTCTAGCGGATAACCCTAAAACTACATTAGACCCCAGCATCATCTTGCGGACAAAATAACCACTAATTAGGGTTACCTATGATTTGACATAGAAAAAAGTTGGGATTTGGGAGACACCAACATGACTCATACGTCAAAGTAACAAAGCCATCGTGGTGAAACGGTGAAAAGTTGTGAAATGATACAAAGTTGGCACACCGATTTAGAAAAATATTAATCTAAAAGGTATGTTATGACTGTGACCGAAGCCGCCATTTTACAAGAAGTTATATTATGAAAGTAGTGGAAGCCATCGTTTTCTATGTCAAACCCTAATTAGTGGCTGTTTTGGCCGATAGATGGGGTAGCGTCTAATGTAGTGTCAGAGTTATCCGCTAGATGGTACCATTTTTATAAGAAGTGATGTCACAAGATTTTTTAGATTTTTAGAATTGATTACGAAAAATGATGTATGTCGTAAACAAGTACCAAGGTTCTCGTTTTTATGATAGAAAATGCCAAAGTTTTTAAACAAAAATACGTCAAAGTGACAAAGCCATCGCGGATAAACCCAGAATAGTGGGGAAATGGTAAAAATGTTGCACACCGACTTTTTAACGTTGACAATGGTCGAAGATCTAATTTTGCAAGCAATTGTGCTATGCGTCTGCTCTGACCCGCACATGTTTACGGAAGTTGTGTTTTCAACGTGGTAGGAAGCGTCATTTTAACGGAAGTTATGGTTTGCACATGACAAAACTGTCCTAGCCTCGTGTGTATTGGTTGCGCAACGACATATTAAGTTCCCTACGTGGAGAACGTGACCTATGTGACCTACATACTGGACATGGTAGCGATCGTGAACTACATACTGGACACCTACATACTGGACATGGTAGCGATCGTGAATTTCAATTTTATAACGAGAGACAGACAGACAGACAGACAGACAGACAGACAGACAGACAGACAGACAGACAGACAGACAGACAGACAGACAGACAGACAGACAGACAGACAGACAGACAGACAGGACAGGCAGGCACGCAGGCAGGCAGGCAGGCAGGCAGGCAGGCAGGCAGCCCGGGGGACGGGACGGGACAACAACAGACATACAGACAGACAGACATACAGACATACATACAGACAGACAGACAGACAGACAGACAGACAGACAGACAGACAGACAGACAGACTGGCAGGCAGGCAGGCAGGCAGGCAGGCAGGCAGGCAGGCAGGCAGGCAGGCAGGCAGGCAGGCAGGCAGGCAGGCAGGCAGGCAGGCAGGCAGGCAGGCAGGCAGGCAGGCAGGACAGACAGACAGACAGACAGACAGACAGACAGACAGACAGACATACAGACAGACAGACAGACAGACAGACAGACAGACAGACAGACAGACATACAGACAGACAGACAGACAGACAGAACACAATTGTCCAATAAGGTTTACACATTTGTATTAAAACACAACACACATGTATTTACAGGTCATTCCCAAAGCAGCTGCCTAACCTAACGTTAAACATTATTTCGTCGTCGCTCTCCACAACACATGTATTTACAGGTCTTCCTCCAAAGCGGCGAGTACCATGCGTTTAACATTATGCCGCCATCGCTCTGAAGGAGACTCCTCCAACCATCTCTTGATGGCGTCCAACTGTTTGGGTGCCACGTGACCGTAACGACCACTTGTTTGTGATTGGTTGGTAATTTTCGGCACACTCGTTTGTGACTGGTTGGTAATTTTCGGCACACTCGTTTGTGATTGGTTAGTATTTTTCAGCCCGCCCACGTGACTCTAACGACCACATGTGAACGTATATTAGACGGCTGTTTTTTGACGTTGTCATTCGTTCTCTGACATCGACATGGCCAACGTTATGCTAAACCACCGAGAGCACCACTTCTATTACAACTCCGTCGGCATGCAAGACAAAAGTGACGAAGACGACGAGGCAACCAGTCATCGGGTCCCATCTCGATTCGGTGCTGCGGCGGATCGAAAGATTGTCGACACCTTGGAGCAGAAGGCGGTGGACAACTTGGCCTTCGTCATCGGAGGGCTCGTTATCGAGAAGGTACGCACTGATGTTTCCTTCTACTACGTCGGATGTGTGTATTGCTTCGGTGCGAAAGACATGCATGCGTGAACGGCAACACTTACTTCCTTGTCAGAATATGCTTCGTCGAATCGGCTACGAGTCGTCCTATATGGTTGACCTTATTCGCCCAGTGTATGGCCGGTCTGTTAGACGTCGATGCAAAAGACGTTTCTCTTATGCCCGAAAGCATGCAGATCTCCAAGCTGAACACTTTGGTAGGGACACGCGTGTCTCTCACCATTAAGAAAAGTAAACGATACGGCTACAACACCTACAACGTCACTCACCTAGAGGTTTTGCATTAGACAGCCTCCGTGCGTGGTGTTTCAGGCAGAACTTCCAACCTGCGACGAAGCGTCAACTTGTGCACGTTCTACATCCCCTGTTCCAAGTTCGTCGTACTCTACTACCGATGCCACTATATGAATAAACGTGTCCAGACTTGTCAGGGTAGGAACACTACGTCACATATATAATGTATTACATTGTTTTTTATTTACTGGTTGTCGCCTAGCAACCTATAGTTGAACCGGCCAAGGTCTACTTGCGGTACCGCACAGTCGACGGTTAATATCTCCTACAATTACAGCTGACGCGGTAGCCGTAGCGTAGTGTACCAACCACTTGCAACCCTACAACGTCGTCCACTGACGCACTGTAACTAATGATGACTGAGCCAGGTTCCCTCGATGAGATAAGACAGCACCCGACTGCCAGGGCAGCAAACTTCGGTGGATAGACAAGCACCGTGTTACACCTGCACTGGATATGGAGGACCAGGTATGTAACAAAACTATATATTTAGGTATGTTAGTCGCATATGTAGGAAAGAAACCAAGATAACTTGATCTATGCGACCTACAATTTTGTATTGGTGAAGACCTATGTGGCCTACATATTGGACATGACCCTTCCACCCTTCCTCCTCGCCGCGCCGCTCCGCGCCAGAATCGCCTCTCGACTATTTTTTTGAGAACATGACCTATGTGGCCTACATACTGGACACGACCTTTCCACCTTCTACGTATTAGCTGAAGACATGGTTCCACTTGTCCTTTGACCTAGTTTGTAGTTCACTACCTATCCGCTAGGGAAGGCTACATGACGCTATCCCCATTTTTAAAAATAAGACGCACGAATTTGGACGGTACTTATTCGTGACCTGTCCGCAAGGGGCGCCACCAAGTTCATCAACTATCCGCTAGGAGTGCGACTTGACCTTTGTCCTTGACCTTTGACCTTCCTCCCTCCTCCTCTGGTCCGCTCCACGTGCGCAATGATCTACGCCTACTACACCAATCCTGTGCATAACTTTGTCATATCCGAAGATAGCACTCTGCTGTGGTCGAGCCACTTCTTGCGCCGAAGACGCGCATATCGTTGCTACCAACGAGGAGGCGCGGAAAGTATCGTCATAGATATGGGCGGGATACTGACTTAAACACATACACACACACACAAACATATATATATATATATATATATATATATATATATATATATATACATATATATATATATAATATATATATATATATATATAATATATATATATATACAAAAAAATTTAAAACAAAAAAATTCAAAAAATATATATTTTAAAATTTTTTAAAAATTTTCAAAATTATACTTTGTAAAAATTCACGAAAAACATTTTAACCCCTTGAAACTGTTTTAAACCCTCGTGGGTTTGGGGCCCCAAAATTTACCGGAAAATTTGGGCACCGCCACCTATCACTGCTGCTGAATATTGAGGAATGCGCGTTTTACACCAGCCTCTTGTCAGTCAAGCCAACTGATGAGGAAGCAGTTGTAAACCATGGGCAATCTCAAAGATGTAACTGACGAGTCAACTTCCAATTGTCTCTATTTGTATGCTTACTCACTGGGGGAGTGCCTTATTCCTCCAGGCTTTGCCTGTCATTTCACACCCTCCAACTTTCAGCTTTGCAAGTAGCATAGAAAGGTCCTATAGTGGTATGGCGGGGCGGTGGAGGTGCGGGTTCCGGAGCAGTGACGTCATAACTAGGGCAACGGTCATGTGTGAAGGTCAAAAGTATTGTAGCGTCCCTAGAGGATGAACTGTTTGGCGCCTCCTAGCGGACAGGTCACGAACTAGTACTGTCCAAAGACGTGCGTCTTATTTTTATAAATTAGGTCAATGTGGGTCAAAGGGCATGTAGCGCCTCTATCGTATATGTGGTGCACTTTAGACTAGGTCAAAGAACGAGAGGAGCCATCTGACGGAGAGGTCGTGAACTAATACAGTCGTGAACTAAAGTATTCGGTTTTGACCTCACTAAGCTTAACGTTAACCCCATCTGGCGGATACCTCTTACAATACATGAAACGCTAGCGCCAACGGAGGTAGAACGTGCACAAGTCGACGCTTCGTCGCCGGTTTAAGGTTCGGCCTGAAACAGTCTAATGCAAAACATCTAGGTGCGGGCCGTTGTAGTTAGTGTACCAGTTTCGTTTACTTTTCTGAACGGTGAGATACACGCGTGTCCCTACCAAACTGTTCAGCTTGTAAATATGCATGCTTATGTTCATAAGAGATAAGTCTTTTGCATCGACGTCTAACAGACCAATCATACACTGGTCGAATAAGGTCTACCATGTAGAACGACCCGTGGCCGACTCGGCGAAGCATACTCTGACGAGGTAGTAAGTGTTGAAGTTCACACATGGGTGTCTTTCGCATCGACGATTGCCATAGTCGTCGACAATGTCACCTATCACCGCTGCTGTATATTGAGGAACCCGCGTTCTACACCAATCGCTTGTCAGTCAAGCCAACTGATAAGGAAGAAATTGTACACCATTGGCACTGGGAAATATATCAAAGATGCAACATGTGACTCAACTTCCTACATTTCTCTTTGTATGCAAACTCAATGGGGGGAGTAATTTACTCATCCAGGCTTTGCCTGTCGTGTCACAACATCCAACTTTCAGCTTTGCAGTCTCTCCTTTTATTGAACACAACAATGACATTAAATTATAACGACTGTCGTACATTTTATCAGTAAACGAAGTTATAAGACATACGCATTACAAGTTCTACGACTCACCATGAATAACAAAGTTACATTTTGTTGCTTTCTCCTGATGCACATCAACCTTTTGTGTCTTTGTGATTGGCAACTTTGACTTGCGTGAAAGGTTGCACAAACGTGTGAAGTATTACGAATGTAGGGAACAATGACAATCAGCAACGACTTTCTAAATGTTTAAAACAATGAGGTCATAGAAAGAACGAGGATATGAACGATTGTGACAAACGTAACCAATGTAGCCCTATGAGAGTCACTGGCGCTTGTGCATTTTCCCTGCCACCACATATTCTTTAACGATTCAAGCTCCCCGCTCTTCTTCATTTCAGACAAAGCATTATTGAGTCGATTCTTCAAAGGCCGTCCCTTAGGAACAGCCCACGCTATATTCTCTGGGTTGAGTTTACCGACCGTCGCAAGTTCACAATGCACTGCGTTGGCAATATAGTCGGCATACCAATTGTCCACCAAGGCGGCAAATTCACCGTTCGAATTCAGAACCTTCTGGATGGCTTCTTCATAACTGGCTACGTCGGTCTATTGGCAGGGAACACAAACACCACGCTACTGTTACATTTGTGAAATCTCTCCTTTTGACAAAAGCGTTATTGTCATTCTTGTATACGCTTTTTCAATGGATACATTTATTACAATAGTTTTTAACACTTCTATGCTCAATCATTTTCTTTAAATTATTATATTTAAAGTTGTTTACGTGATAATATTCTTAGCTAGTACGTTTTTTTTTTTTTTTTTAATTTATATATATATATATATATATATATATATATATATATATATATATATATATATATATATATAAATATATATATATATATATATATATATATATATATATATATAAAGATTGTTAACGAATACATAGTAGTATATCATGAAATGGAGTCGTGGAGGCGCGGTGGACTTGAGGAGCGGTGGAGCTGTGGCGCGCAGTGGAGCGCTTTGGCGCGGTGGAGCGATTTGGCGCGCTTTGGGGCGGTGGAGCGGTGGCATGCTGGAGCGGAATAGGTCAAAGGTCAAGGTATAAGTCATGTGACAAGGTCAATCATCATCATCACGTTCTGCACGTAGGACACTTGGGTCACATTCTTCACGTTCCTCGTGTAGGCGACCTTGAGCAGTGTTATTATGTTCTATCTATCTTATATAACAGTGGGCTAATGCAACTGGAGGGGGGAGGTAGAAGGTTATAAGTTATTGTATTTTTTTACACTATACCAAACACGATTTAACGCAGCGCCATATGCAGTGGGGCAGCTCTCCTTGTAGTTAGGTCCCATGAATGCGACTAACATACCTTTTCCTCCATGTCCAGTGGGGGTACATCACGGTGCTTGTCTATCTACGGAAGCTTGCTGCCCTGGCAGCTGGGTCAGCATCACTTACAGTGCGTCAGTGAACAACGTTGTAGGATTGCAAGTGGTTGGTACATTACGCTACAAGTCATCGCGTCAGCTGAGGTGTAGGAGATATTAACCGTCGACTGTGCAACTTGTAAAGGCACCGGTACTGTAAGTACACAATGAGTTTACAGACACGTTATGTTTACAAAACAAACAAAAACCAGACAACAATGGAAAAACAAAACAAAAGTGACAAAACTAAAAAAAAAAAAGGGACAAAAAAAAAAAAACCGGACAAAACTTAAGAAAAAAATGGACAAAAAAGACAAATCTAAACAACGTCCTATCTTTTAATGTGGAGAAATTAAACAAAAACAGACAAAACTGAAAAAGCAAAACAAAACGTACAAAACTGAAGAAAAAAAACCCAGACAAATCTGGAAATTACAAAATAGTAAGTTTACAAACACGTTATGTTTACTAAATTAAACAAAAGAAACGAAACGAAACGAAACAAAACGAAAAGTAAGGAAATCAAAGCAATGCAAAGCAAATCAAAGGAAAACAAAATAAAATAAACAAACAAACACGACAAGTTTACAGAAACGACAAGGTTATAAACACAGGGAGTTTACAGACACGACAATTTCAGAGACACTGCAAGTTTAAATACACGACAAGTTGACAGATAATGTAAGTTTACACACACAAAAAACAGTAAGTTTACAGACATTTTATGTTTACAAAAAAAAATGAATAGCGGAGGAGCGTAGGAGCGAAGGGGCGGAAGAGTGGTGGAGCGGAACAGGAGGTTTCTCCCTAGCTTAACAAGCCTGGACACGTTTTTTCATATGGTGGTATCATTTGATGTATGTTATGTAGGTCTCATAGGTCACGTTCTCCACGTTTGGAACTTACATATGTCGTTCGTGCGCATGCGTGTGCATATGTGCGTGTGTCCGTATGTGTTCGTGTGTGTCCGCGTGTACGAATGTGTTCGCGTGTGTTAGGCACGACAAGTTTACCGACACGGTGAGTTTACAGACACGTCATGTTTAAAAAAAAAAAAAAAAAAAAAAAAAAAACCGAAACGAAACGAACCCAAACGAACCGAAACGAAACGAAAAACGTCCTATCTTTTAAAAGAGAGAAAATTAACAAATTGGAAAAAACTGAAGAAAAAAACCGGACAAATCAGAAGAAAAAACCCAGAAACAACTGGAAAATAAAACGGTATGTTTACAGACACGGTATGTTTACAAAACAAAACAAACCAGTAAGTTTACAAAACAAAACAGTAAGTTTACAATCACGGTATGTTTACAGACACGCCAAGTTAACAGACACAGCACGTTTACAGACACGGCAAGTTTATAGACGCTGTATGTATACACACACGGTAAGTTGACAGACACAGCAAGTTGACAGTGTAGTAACTTCTTAACTTTTTTAGTTGTTTCACTTCGGAAAACTTGTAACGTTTTTTATGTTTATGACATGATTGTAGCAAAATCTCAATACTCTTTCGTTTCGACCTGACATCCTTTTCACATTGTCGTATTTTACTAAGTCAGTAAGATAATCAGACGCTTCCTACTACGAGCAAACCACAACTTCCGGGAAAATGGCGGAACAGATCATGACCATCAGACAATTTCTTGCAAAATTTCACCTTCGATCATAGTCATAACATAAATGTTAGTGTTTCGGTGTGATAACTTTGTCAAGTTTAACATTTTACTAAATCGGTGTGCCAACGATGTGGAAACATTTTGGGATGTGACGTCACTTCTTTAAAAAAGGTGCCATCTAGCGGATAACTCTGACACTACGTTAGACGCTAGCCCCATCTAGCGGACAAAACAACCAATAACTATGGTTAGATACAACATTTATTTAGGTTAACTAGGGTTTGACATAGACAAAAGTTGGGTAGTTAAAATTTAATGATCGAAAATTTGAGACCAAACTCCGCTAGCGTCTAATGCAGTGTTATGGTTATCCGCTAGATGGCGCTAGCTTTTAAAGTAGTGATGTCGCAACATAAGTTTTTACTGTGTTTAACCCTAGTTAGTGGTAGATTTGTCCGCTAGATGGCGGTGTCGTCTAATATAGTGTTAGGATTATCCACCAGAAAGGGTTAGCGTCTAGCGTAGTGAGGTCGCAACCGAATATTTTTTCCCAAACCAAATTTTTTTCTAGATTTGGTTGGAAAGTTACGATGATGACTTAGTAAAATACGAATACTAGTCATGATTATCACCTCAAAACGTAAAGTTATGTTATGGGTGTGGTCGAAACCACCATTGTCCCGAAGTGCGTGACCGGAAGCGAATATTTTTTACGGGAGTTATGTTTTGCACGTGATAGGAGCCCTATTTTGACAGAAGTAATGATATGAATATGGTCTGAAGTGAAAAGGTTCCTCTTTTTATCTCGTTGAGTCGCTAAATTTTACGAAATTACAGCGTGCCCTTTAGTAAAATTCGACTATTTGTAAAGGTTATGGCCTCGAAACACAAAAGAGTGACCGAAGCCGCCATTTTACAAGAACCCTAATTAGTGGCTGTTTTTTCCACTAGATTGGGCTAGCGTCTAACGTAGTGTCAGAGTTACCTGGTAGATGGCACCAGTTTTGAAACAAGTGACGTCACAACCCAAGATTTTTCCACATTGTTTTAGATTTGGTTAGGAAAATGATGTGTGTCTTAAGAAAAACCACTACAGAATGTTATGAAATTACGAAGATGACTAAGAAAAATATGTCAAAGTGACAAGGTCATCGCGGTTAAACGGTGAAAATTGTGAAATGGTACACCATCTTAGTAAAATGTAAAAACTTGACAAGGTTATAGCTTCGAAACAGAAAACATATTACACGTTACAAGACTAACTTAGATAAATTTGTGAAAACACCACCTGTCTAACGCAATGAAATAGTGAAACGTTACGAAATGGTACATAGTTGGCACACCGACTTAGTAAAATGTAATAGTTATCACACCGAAACACTAAAAGTTATGTTATGACTATGATCGAAGGTGTAATTTTGCAAGAAATTGTCTTATGGTCATGATCTGGTCGGCCATTTTTACGCAAGTTGTGGTTTGCACATGGTAGGAAGCGTCTGATTATCTTGCTGACTTAGTAAAATACGACAATATGAAAAGCATGTCAGGTCGAAATGAAAGAATATTGATATACAATCATGTCATAAACATAAAAAGTTATACGTTTTCCGAAGTGAAAGAACTACAAAAGTTACGAAGTTATATTACTAACTGTCTACTTGCTGTGTCTGTCAACTTGATGTGTATGTCAACTTGCTGTGTCTGTCAACTTACCGTGTCTGTAAACATACCGCGTCTGTAAACTTGCCTTGTCTGTAAACATACCGTGACTGTAAACTTACTGTTTCGTTTTGTAAACCTAACGTGTCTGTAAACTTACTGTTTTGTTTTCTTTTGTAAACATAATGTATCTGTAAACTTACTGTTTTGCTTTGTTTTGTAAACTTACAGTGTCTGTCAACTTGTCGCCTCTGTAAACCTGCAGTGTCTCTGAAATTGTCTTGTCTGTAAACTCCACGTGTCTGTAAACATGTCTTGTCTTTAAACTTACCGTGTCTGTAAACTTGTTGTGTTTGTTTGTTTTGTTTTGTTTTGTAAACAACGTGTCTGAAAACTTACATATTTTTCTCCAGTCTTGTCTGTTTTGTTTTTCAGTTTTGTCCGTGTTAGTTTTTTTCAGGTTTTTTCTTCAGTTTTGTCCGTTTTGTTTCAGTTTTTCTGTTTTGTTTCACACGCGAACACATTCGGACACACACACGAACACATACGGACACACACGTACATATACGGAAACACGCGGACACACACGGACACTGACACGAACGCGCACATGCACACGCATGACATATATAAATTCCAAACGTGGAAAACGTGACCTATGTGACCTACCTACTGGACATGAAGTGATACCACCATATGAATAAACGTGTCCAGACTTGTTAAACTAGGGACAAACCTCCTCCTCCTCCGCGCCATTGCTCCACTGCTCCACCGCTACTCCGTTCCACCGCTCCACCACTCTTCCGCTACTCATTTTTATTTTTTGGTAAACTAAGCGTGTCTGTAAACTTACCGTTTTGCTTTGTAAACTTACAGTGTCTGTCAACTTGTCGTGTCTGTAAACTTGCAGTATCTCTGAAATTGTCGTGTCTGTAAACTTGTCGTGTCTGAAAACTTGTGGAGTCGGTAAACTTGTCGTGTTTGTTTGTTTTGCTTTGCTCTGCTTTGTCTTATTTTGTAAACATAACATGTCTGTAACTTACTGTTCCGTTTTTTCTCCATTTTTGTCTCTTTTTTTAGATTTGTCCGCTTTGTTACTTTTCTCCATGTTAAAAGATAGCACGCTTTTTTCTTCAGTTTTGTCCGGTTTTTTCAGTTTTGTCCGTTTTTTCTTCAGTTTTGTCCGTTTGTTGTTCGTTTTTTCAGTGTTGTCCGTGTTGTTTCGATTCGTTTCATTTTGTAAACTTAACGTGTCTGTATACTCACCGTGTCTGTAAACTTTTCGTGCCTGAAACACGCGAACACATTCGGACACACGCCGAAACACACGAACACATACGGACACACACGGACACCAACACGAACTCGCACATGCACACGCATGCTCACGCACGACATATGTAAGTTCCGTACGTGGAGAACGTGACCTATGTGATCTACATACTGGACATAACTGACACCACCACATGAATGAACGTGTCCAGACTTGTCTGGGTAGGAACACTACGTCACAGATACAATGTATTACATTGTTTTTATTTACTGCTGGTTGCCTAACAACCTCTAGTTGAACCGGCGAGGGTCTACTTACAGTAGCGGTGCCCTTGCAAGTCGCACAGTCGACGGTTAATATCTCCTACACCTACACCTGACGCGGTGACTTGTCGTAGCATAGTGTACCAACCACTTGCAATCCTACAACGTCGTCCACTGATGCACTGTAACTGATGCTGACTCAGCCAGCTTCCCTCGATGAGAACAGACAGCACCCGACTGCAGCAAGCTTCGGTAGATAAACAAGCACCGTGATGCACCCGCACTGGACATGGAGGACCTGGTATGTTAGTCGCATACGTGGGACTTAACTACCAGGAGAGCTGGCACACTGCATAGGGCGCTGCGTTAAGTCCTGTTTGGTATAGTTTCCAAAGTCGCAATAACTTATAACCTTCTACCTTCCCCCCTCCAGTAGCATTAGCGCTCTGTTATATAAGATAGATAGAAAACAATAACATTTCGCAAGGTGGCCTAAACGAGGAACATGCAGAACGTGATGATTATTGACCTTGTCGCATGACCTTTACCTTTGACCTTCTCCTCTCCACCGCGCGCCACCGCGCGCAACCGCTCCTCCGCTCAACCGCCCTAAAGCGCGCCACATCGCTCCAGCGCGCCAAAAGCGTTCCATCGCTCCTCCACTCCACAGCTCTACCGCTCCACAGCTCCTCCGCGCCTCCGTAGGTTATGATCTACGCCTGTATACTACTCATATTGTACACATTTAGCCAGACAAATGCCTCTCGTCCCTGCCTATGCTTTGTGGGTTGTTTGTGTTGATCCAATCATCAAGACCGCGGAATAAAATAAAAGCTGCTTGCTAAACAGCAATTGGATTCATGGGACGCCAAGCAGTGGCAGGCGAATACATTTATATTAGTTACATCCGTGTATTTGATACGCATTTTTTGAAACATCTGAACAGCCATATGTAATTATATATATATATATATATATATATATATATATATATATACACTGGCATTTATCACTGCTTTTGAATTTTGAGGACCCCGCGTTATACACCAGCCCCTTGTCAGTCAAGCCAACTGATAAGGTAGCAATTGTACACCATTGCCAGTGGAAATATCTCCAAAATGCAGCACGAGACTCAATTGCCCTTGTCTCTCTTTATATACATACTTATTGGGGGAATTCCTTACTTGTACAGCCTTTGTCTAGCAAGTCACGCGATAGAACATTCTCCTCTTCAGTCTGTCACGTTATCGAACACAACAACGACATCAATTTCTCATAATTCTCGGCGAAAATGAAAACAATTTTGTTTCCTAACGCATATGCACCTATCATTTCATTATGAATTTCAGCTGTTTGTGATATCAACGCTATGCAATTCTATGAACTTATAAGAACAGAGTCGATTGCAGTATGCGTAAATAGTGTAATAAAACATGTGAATGTTTAAGAACATACCAAACAACACCGCTCAGAAATGACTAGCTAAACGACTGATGCAATGAAGGAACAATGATAAAAACTATGTTGACTAAGGTAACCAAAGTTGGTCTATGAATGTCACTGGCGTTAGTGCAGCTTCCTGCCACCAAGTACTCTTTAGCGGTTCCAACTCCCCGTTATTCTTCATTGCAGACAAAGCCTTATCCATTCGACTCTTAAAAGGATTGCCGAAATTACCGACCATCGCAATCTCACTAGGCTCGTGGTTGATGTAGTACTCGACATCCCAATCGTCCAGGCGAAAGGCATATCCACCGCTCGAAGTTTCCACCCTGCATCCAAGGGATACCATCAGAATACATTTTTACCTTGAGTCCGTCGTCTTACTAGAGACAGGGAACAAACATACCACGTTACCGCAACATTTGTGAAAAGGAGCATTCCATGTCAAATCAATCAAGAATTTACATGTCCGTTTTCGATTTTGCTGAAATGTGGTGAGATGGCTTACGATCACGAGTCTATGCTTCCCATCAGAAGATATGTCAATCTTACCCCTATATTCAGAGTTAGATGTCATCAAACTATGTCCCGTGTAAAGTATTGTTTTTTAAAGTTTTTTAAAGTTTCTTAAACAATGGCTCAATATAATCGTTATGCAAGTGTTTACAATAATGGTAAGTATTATATATTTTCAATTTCTTTTGAAAGTGCATTTAAGATAATGGTTTCTTTGTGTACAATTTATTCAAGTGCAAATTTCGGATCTATATTCGAATGCGAATGCCTATTTCTATGACCACAACATAATTCGAATGTTTAATGGTTACGTTCAAATACAAATGTTTCTTTGTGTAATGTGTATTGTGGCTAATTTAGAATTGCTCGCATATGTAATATAATTACGTATTTTTTGAGATAAATAAAAAGAGCCTGTTTACAATATCAACAAATCAGACTAAACACTTCAGAATGATGTGAGTAAACGGGAGTGTAATGTTATATGAAATTGTAACCATACAGTGACAATCTCTACAGTACTGGGATGAGGATCAAAAGTTTTAAAACTGAGTATAATATAGTTTTTTTCTCAACATGTGCTAGAGTCAGCCAGGGGAGAGAAAGTGTAAGACGTAGGAATTTGTTGATAATGTCAAAATATGTAAGACACTGGGCTGTAGTAATCACAACCAGACACATGTTATCATCAAACTAAAATAGGAACGGAATAGAAAAATACGCTACAGGAACAAATGCCACAAAGGAAGACATAAGGCCAAGAAAAAAGATAATAAAAATAAAATGGAATAGCACACTAAATATTAAACAGCAGCAGAATTCTAGAATGTCTTAAAGAGTGAAAATAACTGCATCGTCGATCAATTTGTTCCATTCAAAAACCGAAAGAAGCCATTAGAAAAATTAAATGTTAGCAAATGATGTGGCAGACATATGGATATACTGGAGGTGAACAAGACAATACCATTGACAAAGATGTCGAACGAGAGTTGGTTAAATGAGACTATACAGCAGAGTCAACGGTATCCACGTCGTAAACTAAGATTACTCGACTTTCGTACACCCACTGACAGTGCTAAACATGCCTACAATGTAAAACGTACCTTCGTCCATTTAAGCACCTATTGCGATTCTATACGTCGCTATGCTGAACCGCGTTTATGTTGTTAGAGTTTTCGGACGATGTTCTCGGGAACAAAAGTAATTGCCTGAATTGAAAGAAGTCGCTCCATCTGTTGCAAACGCGATAGACCTTGATCAGCTACCCGATGTAAAGACCAGTTTCGTTTTCAGATATTTAAAAGAACAATGCGCTCTATTCACACAGTGCATATACTGCTATACGAGTATTGGCGATTGCGAAAACGAACCGATTGGGAACTTTTCAATATACAAAACAGTATGTTTGGTATCCCTCAACATGTTAAATACTATAAATGCATCATGAATATCACATGATGGTATACACATTGTATTTATTGCTTTTTTAAACAACCGTTACTTACAGGTTAGTTGTTTTCATATTTAATTAACACATGTAACAATGTTCAAAGTGCTTGATGGTGTTTATAGGTTTTGTTTTTGTATTACGTTAGACCACAATTATAGGAAAAACTATTTCGCGTACAGAGATGACGGAAATGTTTCTGTAATAAACACTTTTATATTCGCTATTTCATAGAGCATTTGAAGTAACCGTAACATAATATGACAACTGTACACATAATTGGATAACTTGTAACTTGTAATATTGGTGCACAATACCAATATTACATATTTATGACATGATACGACAAGTGGCAAGCGCTATCATTAAATCTTATCGAGGTTCACTGAAAATTAAACATGCAGACACTACATTTAATTAGATTGCTACTCAATTTCCATATTACTGCAGATACAATAATTATATAATGCATTACTGTTTTCTATGATATAATATAACAACTTTATTTAAGATGAGAACAGCAGGTAGTTTGTTCTTTGGGAAACTGGTGTCTATGGTAACTATTATTGCCATTACGTGTTTTTGAAAATATTGACAACTTCGAAGTCAGCAGATTACACAGGAAAAAAAATTTCGTTTAAGTGAAAGTTATGCCACATTCTAAACGCAAATGTAAGTTATGATTTTCTACCGAAATGGTATAGAAAATCAACATCTGTGCGGATTTAGACATTCTCCAGATATCGGTTTCAAAAACGTAACGTATATTAAGCAAATTTTTGCCCACCTATTACTTCGTTTATATCCCGTAACCTATTTCTTTGCCCTCCACTGAATGCACAAGGTTAACATTACAAAACGTAGCTAATGGAACTGGTGCACTCAGGGATTTAAACAGGAAGGCGCCATTAACTGCACCCTCCCCTTAGATGGAATCAATTTCGTTCCCTCTCGCTCCCATATACGTATCACAACTTCGACTGTCTCTTTCATTTAACGCCATTTTCTTCGAAAAACAACCACAATGGTCACAAGGGTAAAGTTGTGTACAAATGTTTACAGCGACCCTGGCGGATAGGTGGTGAATTACGCACTAGTGCAAAATACATGTGGCGCCCCTTGCGGATAAGTCTTAAACAAGTTTGGTCATATTTTTAAAGCAGATAATAATTGTCAAAGATCATGCGTCGTCCCCTGGTTTTAGTTGTTTAACAATATCTGCGTATAGGTCATGAACGAATACCCCAAAAATTCGTGTCTTATTTTTAGACCAGGTCTAAACATAGTCAAAAGGCGCCACTGGAGGAGATAAACTACACAATTTGCAAAAGGTCTAACATCAATGCCGAAGATCGGCATGTAGAACAAATCGATCTACCGAGAAATAGTCATAAATGAACATCGTTGCGCATCCACAATGTCACCAGTTTTTTATCTGTCTAATGCACTGTGCTCTGTTATAACAGTGGGCTTATAGTTACTGGAACAGAGCGGAGGAAAGGGTATATACAATAAATTACTGTCTTCCGGAAAAAGGTCTTCCATTCAGGTCATTACGCGTACGCAGTATTATATTTTCTAGCTTCCGAGCAATATATGGATAATTATAGGTCACGTTTCTCACTACGTTCTAGACCAAGGGACCTTAAATGATATTCCCCGCAATCCAACCTGACAAGTCTAAGCACGTATCCAGTTTCGCTGTGTCGACACACATTCAATATTATAAAACAATAATGTAACACACTGTAGCCATCACGTAATGATCCAAACTACATAATTCTAGTATCGCCATGGGTTGCTATACTACCTCCAACGAAGCAATACAATGTAACCGCTACGTGGTCAGCCAAACCATTCAAATCTACGCACGTTTTCCCGTATGTTGTGTTTATATGTTACATAACTACTCATTGACGACCATTGTATGTTGCGGTGCGAAAGACTTGAATGCATGAACTATAACACTTACTTCGTCGTCAGAATAGGTTTCGATGTGTTCTATGTGGTTGACCTCATTCGACCAGTGTATGGCAGACTGTTAGACGTCAATGCAAAGGATTTTTCTGTTATGGATAATACCGTACAAACCCACAAGGTGAAAACTTTGATAGGGACATGCGTGTCTCTCTCCATATAGGAAACTCAAATAAAACGCTACACTAATTACGTCTCTCATGTAGATGTTCTGCATTAATCTGCGTGCGTGCGTGCGTGCTTTCAGATAAAGCTTCAAACCGGCAACGAAATTTCAACCTGTGCGCGTTCTACGTTCGTTCTCTCTCTCTCTCTCTCTCTCTCTCTCTCTCTTCTCTCTCTCTCTCTCTCTCTCTCTCTCTCTCTCTCTATCTATCTATCTATATCTATATATATATATATATATATATATATATATATATATATATATATATATATATATATATATCAGTATCATAATAACTATCGTCCACCTGGTTCACATTGATCATTTGGTTAATGTATGAACATGAGGTTAGTTCATTCGTTTACCTGGATCACAGCCGGACCGATAGGGTGTGGTAACCGACCTTTGATATGTCTTGATTAAATCACTCTCACACATTCGGAAACCTACCACTCGAAAAGATCACGTGGTGCTACAGACAATGATATCCATTGTATTCCATACTCTCTCCCATACACACCAAATTAGAAGAATATATCGTGGGTCTTCCCCACTTGTCGTTTTCCGATCCCCAAAATGGAAATGTTGTTGGAAACAAAACATTTACCATTTCAATACCACTTCACTCAACTATCAACAAATGCAGAAATAAAATAATGATCGGTCACAACAAAGAAATATACTTACTCGAAGACGTACTAGTACACCGAAAAATCCAATATAGAGAGTCACATCATCATACCCCTCATGTCTATATGTTGGCGCGGCTGAAGACGAACGCGTTGTGATTTCGACTCCTTGGTAAAGCGGATAAAGCCAGCCCCATCACCGACTAGAGATATGTGTATTCGGTAATCTAGGCTATTGCAATAGTAATAAACAATGGAGCGCTGTATGAAAGTAAATAGGACCTCTGACATTCATATCGTGCTATAACTAGTCTCCGTGGTTAGAAACAATAAGCATATTGACTAATGTATCTAGATTGACGGTACTTTCTGAATGTATTATTGTGTTTCACTATAATAAATGTACAAACTGAAGTGTCTGTTCTTTCTCATGTTATGACTAGCGTTCACCCTGGTCCCCGCTGTGTGAAGTATGGTCACTCTTATTAGGCAAATAATTATTAACTGTGTTGGCAACCACCCATATTTTCACGTGACAACTTTCATAGTCTATCATTGTATGGCATAGTTTAACTATTACGCCTTCTATAACAAAACATGTTATTTGTACTTATCTTCATTTGACAAAACATAATCACTCATCAAGACCATTGCACACGTTGTCATAATTCTGCTATCTTCTGGTAATGTGTACACCATTTATGTCATTGCGCGTGCACAATTTATTTTGACAACATAAAACTGTAGTAACGATAGACACCATTTTCGGTATATAGGTCGCATAGGTTACTTTCTCTATGTAGGAGACTATCACGTCGTTGTGTAACCCATACAGAATAAAATAGGCAAGTTTTTATCACTTGCAAAACAGAACTTCCGCAAAAATGGCGCCTCCTACAACGGTCATAACATAACGTCAGCGAAAATGCCGCTTCCAAACATAACTTACGTAAAAACGGCGGCTCACACCACCACATGTGTACCACAGGCTCCGTAAAAATGACGCTTCCTGTCACGTGCAAAGCATAACATCCGTACAAACGCCAGCTTCGACCATATGACTTCATAACATAGCATCTTGTCAACTATTTGTATTTTACTAAGTTAGTGTGGTAATTTCCTCATATTTAGCGACTCAACGAGACTCGTGTCACGTCTAGAACATAACTTCCTTCAACATGGCGTCTTCGACCACTTCCATAACATAATTTCCGGCAAAATGATGGCACCGACCACAGTCATGACATAAACTTTAGCGTTTCGAGGCGATACATTTTTTGAAGTATTCGTATCTTACTAAGTCAACATGGTGATTTCCTAACATTTACCTACTGAACGTGATTTGTGAAGTGTTATCACGTTGGCGTGCTAACTTCGTAATATTTACGTTTTTTACTTCTGAAAACGAATAACATATTATTTTGCATAATTGTAGTAACATCTATATTCTATCGTTTTGGCGTGATACCTTTTTCACACTGTCGTATTTACTAACTTTTATTAAGTCAGTGAGGTAATTTCTTAACATTTATATTTTCTCAACGAAAAAAGAGCGGGATGATTTAACAACTATCTGATTATTTTACCTTTTCGACGCGATAGCCATGACAAATTTCGTATGATGATAAGTTTTACTAAGTCACCAAGGAAATCACCTAAAATTTCACCATCTCAACGAGACGACGTGTAGTAAATTTTGAGTATACTACTGTATCGCCGCAATAGCTTTGTCATCTTACGTTTTTACTAAATCATCGAGGTACTTTCGTAACTTTCTATGTGAAAACTAAGGCGTTTTTGTTCATAAAACGACAAACTTGATGCTTTAATCACAGAGCATTCGCCTAACCAAATCTAGAAAAAAATTGGATTGTGACGTCACTATTTTAAAAGCTGGCTCCATCTAGTGGATATACTAACACAACATTAGATGGTAGCGTCACATAGTGGAACAAAATAATGAGGGTTAGACACACTAAAAAGTTGGAGATAAGTAGGATTTGACAAAGACAAAACTTGGGGGTGATGGTGAAATGGCGTTTTCGACCAGTCATAACATAACATTTAGTGTTTCTAGTAGATAGTCATGTCAAATATTCGTGTTTTTACTAAGTCAGTGTAGTAAATTCCACAAATATACCGACTCAACGATATAGAAAGGAGGATATTTTCATTTTATATCAAATACGTATTATAATTTCAGCCAACATGGCGGTTCCTATCACGTGCAAAGCATCACTTCTGGTAAAATGGCGGCTCGTGTCACCAAATGGGTATCATAACTTCCGTCAAAATGACTACACCGACCATGTGTTTCTACGCGGAGAACGTGATCTATGTAACCTACACACCGAACATGGTGGCGGTCGTGATCAACAATTTGACGTTATTGAAAGACATTGCGCATTCGAAATGACCTAAATCGGTTAGTAGAAAATAGCCAACCTGTGATTACTCATCTTGCAGAATGAACTGTTTTGTCAAATAAATCAAATACCATGTTTTGTTAAAGAAGACATGTGTTGAAGCACACCTTACAAGGAGAGACTATGAACGTTGTCACGTGACAACATGGATAGTGGCTTGACAACAAACATAATAATTATTTGCGTAATTAGAATGACAAACTTCTCTCACAGGGTGAACGCTAGTTATAACAGAAGAAAGCACACGCAATATGGTTTGTACGTTTATTATTATAAAATACAATACATTTAGAAAGTATCGTCAATGTAGACATGCATCGGTCAATATGCTTATGTTCCTCACCACGGAGGCTAGTTAAAGCATGATATGGACGCCGATGTTTTATTTCCTTCCATGCAGCGCTTCAATGTTTGTGACCACTGCAGTAGCCTTGGTTACCGAGGCTCCGTGAGAATGACGACCTCGGCGTAGGTCGGTCTTATACACATTTCTCTTGTCGGTGATGGGCCTGGCTGGTCCCGCTTTACCAAGGGGACAATATCACAACGTGTTCGTTATTAGCCGCGTTAAATGATAGAAATGAGGGATATGATGATGTGTATCTCTCTCACTCATTTAGAGTACAAAGGAGAGCAACCAAAACTCAGAAATATTAGTTATGAAATGCGTCTAAAAGAATGTGGTTTAACAACACTAGAAACCAGAAGATTGAGAAGAGATCAGATTGAGGTGTTTAAAATATTGAATGGGTATGAAAATATTGACAGAAATATTTGTTTCACAGTTACATTAGCAAAGAAGCAGTGTAGACTAGATATTAGAACATTTTCATTTTAACAAAGAACAGTAAACGAATGGAACAAATTATCAGCTGATTGTGTAGGTGCTAGTAGTGTTAATATATTTAAAAATAAAATCGACATACACCTAAGACGGGCGGACTATACTTAGATAGATAGGTTGGACTCTCGATAAGCCGAATGGCTTCCTAGTCCACCTGCCATCTAGAGTTGAATCTCTAGGTGGCAATCTTGTTAAATATAAATCTTGTTAAATCTCTCTCTCTCTCCCTCTCTCCCTCTCTCCCTCTCTCCCTCTCTCCCTCTCTCCCTCTCTCCCTCTCTCCCTCCCTCCCTCTCTCTCTCTCTCTCTATATATATATATATATTGGATACGAGGGTGTAGTAGTACGTCTCCGAGTACGTATATTTCTTTGTTGGGAATCGAATATTATTTTATTGATAGGACATTATTTTCCTTGTTGGGGGAAGACCGTTATTCTATTTCTGCATTTCTTGGTAGTTGAGTGAAGTGGTGGTGGTATTGAAATGATAAATATTTTGTTTCTAAAATGATATATTCTATGAACACCAAGTTACAATTTTTTGATCGAAAGACACGTGGAGAAGAGCATCGCTACATTCTAAATCTGGGTATATGACACAGAGGGTGCCAAACAATGGATTTCATACTCCAGAAATCCACGTGATCATTTCGGGTGGTAAGTTTTGCGAGTATATGAGAGTGACGTAATAACAACAAAACAAAGGTCGGTTACAACAAACTGTCGGTCCGGCGACGATACAGGTAAACGGGTGAACTAACTTCGTGTACATACTTCATCCACATGGCCAATGGGTTCAGGGTGGACGGTACTTATACTGAGTTAGACAGAGATACCGGGGGGGGGGGGAGGAGAAGCAGAGAGAGAAAAAAAACCTTGAGACAGCGGACGTAGAATGTCGACAGATCGACAGTTCGTAGCCAGGTTTGAGGTTTGAACAAAAACACGAATGTACGAATGCTCACAGTTTAATGCAGCACAAATATATAGGTGAGTAACGTTGTAGTTGATGTAGCGATTTTATTGACTTTTCTTAGTGGTCAGTGACACGCCTGTCCCCTTCAAAGTGTTCAGGTTGTAGGTATGCACGGTGTTATCCATAACAGAAACGTAGTTTGCTTTGAAGCCTAGCAGACTGGCTATACACTGGTCGAATAAGGTCAACCACAATAAATAATGACCAGTGGCCTACTCTGACGAGGAAGGACGTGTCGTAGTTCACGCATGCGTCTTTCGCACCGCATATTACAATGGTCGCCAAAACATACGGAAATTTGATTTGAATGGTTTGGGTGATTATGTGGCAATTACATTGTATTACTTCGTTGGAGGTAGCATAGCAACCACTACTGATACCGGCATACGAACTAAAAACGCCTAGAGTTATCTAGTTTGATCCACTACGTGATAGCTACAGTGTGTTACATTATTTTTTTGTATACAATTGATTATGTATCGACACATAGCGAAACTGGAAAGGTGCTTAGATTTGTCAAGTCGGGTTACACTGTGGAATATATTCAACAGGTATCTTCGTATCGAACGAAGTGAGAAAGTGACCTACAAGTATCCATATATTGCCCGGAGGCTATACAATATAAAATTGCGGATGCGCAGTGACCTAAATGGACGACCTTTTCCCGGAAGACAGTAATTTATTGTATGTAGGTTTGTAATTCATAACCTAACTACCAGGAGAGCGGGCGCTGCACTGGATACTTATTTCCTTACCGTTTCCTCCATTCCGCTCCAATTGCATTAGCCCACTGTTATAACAGTGCATCGTGCTTCAGATAGGTAAAAACTGGTAACTTCGCGCAAGCGTATTTGTAACCGTTATGACCATTTCAGGCAAAGATCGACGCAGGTTTCGCGCGTAATTTTGATTGTGACGTAAGCCAGCCTTGATGTCATCAGTTATTAGCCTATTCACGTTAGAACCTTTATCTCCTGGTGATAGTGCCTTTTTCAGTGATCATAAATTATTTTATTCGCAAAAGTAGTACGAGGTTAAAGATTAGTTATACGATTTCGTAATAATGAACACAACGTATGCAAAACAAATTGGTTCCATCCGTGTGAGGGCGCCATCAATATACATGGCGTGGGTCTGAAGTGAACCAGCTCTATGATCCATTAACTGTATCACAAACCTGCATCTTTTTATATATCCACTGAACAATTCGCAGTTTACTGTCCACGAAGAATTTCTCGTTGGAGGTAAACCGAACTGCGAGGTATTTCATATCTGGCATCATAACGAACTCCTCCAATGTATGGTTGCCTTTGATGATTGATTTCTTATAAAGAACTGTTATATACACCGGAAATATTGGTACCGTGAAGTCCACAGCTGCTTGGCGATCCTTAGTAAGTGATAATAAGGCTACGGCTATATCTGCACGCTGCGACGATATAGAAACAAAAGAACATTGTTTGACTCCATGCACATAACGTATTTTGGACATTAATTTAAATGCGTAAACATTTATAAATTAATATTATATTAATAAAAAACATATTTCTCTGTATACCTGCGGCATCTACGTCAATGTCAGTTTTGTGTGTATGGGATGTTGCATGTGATCTAACGTGTCTGTTGTTTCTGTGAACGCTAGTAGTTGTTTATAGACGCCGTTTCCTAACATTTCTCGTCATTTCGTGGTCAATGTTCGTGTTGGTGACGACATTATCGATTTCAGTGGTTTGTAGATTGACTTAGGTACACTTATCACGCTTTATATATATATATATATATATATATATATATATATATATATATAGTATAAAAGTGATAAGTATAAATTATATATATATAAAAGTCATAATATTATATATATATATATATATATATATAATATATATATATATATATATATATAATATATATATATATATATATATATATATATATAAAGCGTGATTAAGTATATATCATAATACATTAATTGATAATATTATATAATATATATATAAGTATATATATATATATATATATATATATATATATATATATATATATATATATATATATAATATCGTCTCTCAATCTCTATATCATATTCTCATCATATATATATATATATATATATATAATATAATATAATATAATAATATAATTCACAACCGTTAGTGGACGTAAAAACGCGGTCGTTAGTGCCGACGAGCCGTTCATGCCCACTTTGAAGTGGACTCTAACGGAGATGGTGTTATTTTATTATATTTAGGCTTGTGTAAATGGCAAACTGTCATTATCACTAACTCTAATCATATTACCTTATGTGTTCAACCATGTTTTGGTTGCGGCTGTTCTGAGGTTAATAAACGAACTCTGTAAAATGCACTGCTTTCAGGCGATACATATGTTGTGATATATTTCATGCATAATTTTGCAGTCGTTCGTCACCAATCACATCAATTCCTTTTTATACAAAATGAAAAAAAATTCTAAAACTTTCTGCAAGTGAAATCGCCTTTCGTGATGTTGAAATAATCAATGCTGAACGTTTTACATATAATTCACAATTATGAAAAACGAACATATATTTTTGCGTTGTCAGTCACGTGATGATGATTGTCAGTTTTGCAGTGGCGACGCGTCTGTTTTCACGGTAAGTCCCTTTCGTCCATGACAATGTTTGCCTTCTGTTTACGAAATAACAGTAACACATTATGTATTTTTACGACGGATGATCTTAATATATGCAGTGCTATCTGTAAAATTGTACAATATGTGAACTATTTACCTTGCTGTTCCAGGCTTTTGGACAGTTTGGATTATGTATTTGACGATTGCGCGGGCTATAATGAAAGTTACTATAACATATAGTGCATATTTGGACTGGAAGAAAACACATAAAAACCAAAATGCAGTGCCTGTGTATCATGGACTTGCTTAACTAGCACAATGAAGTAACTTTATTCAATTCAGTGTCCCAGTTGGCGTCGGCATTGGCATTGTGTTATGACTTATGACTGCAAATTATATTTAATCAATAAAATAATAATTGATGTTGCGTTTGCAGCCTCGCTAGTATGTAAACGTGAAAGGTTTGAATAAAATCACAATACTGCATTTGTACGAAATGTTGTGTCTCTCTAGAGTCTAGTGTTACAACTTGATTTATTGGTCAATATTAATTTTAGTAACTGTCAGTTTACATGTTGTTTTTCGTATGTTTATAAATATTTACAGATATAAAATGCATAACGATATTAAACTTGCTAACGAGCTTACAGTAAACAGTATTGATGTTGTTGAAATTGTAATTGCTTCATTCAATGAAGTTGTAGTAAAGTTCACAAATTTAATTAAATATGTGATCTGCACTTTACACTATGAATATAATGTGGATAACGTCTGGCAGAAATTAGAATAAGATCATTGTTATTGTAACGGGCGAAATTGAAGACCACCAGTACACATTAGTTGCATAGGCGTATGCATGTTTTGGTTTGTGCATTACCTGTATATATATACATAAATGTAATATGTACAAAATGGAGGGCCTGTGGACATTTAAATTATTTGTTAAAATCACTAAACGTTTTCCCACATATAGGTTAACCTTCATAATTATTTATGTGCTCTCTAATTGTAGACCAAATTAGAGTTCAAGGTTGACAGCGAAGCAGTGAACCCCATACCTTTAGCAGGGACCTGTCCACTATAGTAAAATATCAATAGATGGGTATAAATATATAAGGAACTAAAATGTCTAAAAAAATCAGGTATTGTCAGTTGTGCCTTGAAAATGGGTGTCACATGTGTATTTATACTTAATATGCACCTGTTCATCACAATCTGTATGACTGGCAAAAATGGATCCGGCATAAAGCCCCAGTAAGCCTGGTAATAAGACAACAAATCTACTTAGTAAATTATTTTGTAGGTTAACTGTTAAGTTTCTTTTAGTGCCACTCTCCCAAAAGTATATTGGCTTTTTCTGTATTTCAACATATTAGCACATAAATTAGTTTGCACTAAAATTAATGTACTGCTTCATGTATGTATAACTAATGTTAATGTGTTTATCCACATATATTGGTAAATAAGCCTTTGCATCATAACTGATGTACTTTCTCAGGGGTATGATTGCGTTATACAATTATTATGACATGCCTGGTATAAAAATAATCATGTCTGCTTTATATAATTATTGCATAGACACCATTATGACTGGTGATGTCTGCTTGATACAATACTGTATTAACAACTTTATAATTGGTGTTCACAACATTTCAGAATAAATCTTCCATTGAAGAACTACTTCGGTTGTCATTTGGCTTCAGATTAAAGATCATCTCTACAAAAGTGGTTGGTATACATTTAATGCATGCATCATACAACCATACTGAAGTACAATGTTTGTTGGAGTATGAACCAACATTGACAGGCATCCATATTTTAAACAGACAAAACACAATGACGGAAAACGTTCTATTTGCCCCAGTGATTTAATTATGCAGTATTAGACAGACTGTTTTTCTTGTGTTCTGCCATATTTTACAGTACATCAGGATTGCTCTAAAATTAATATTTTTAATGTAGAATGTAGTGCACTAAATTTTAATTTGATTGACTCATTTTGTAGCCTCCTATGGTCCTCTAAGGCCTTCAAACTGGTACATTTTGTGTGTTCCTACTAAAATGTTTTGTAGCCGTCCTCTGTTATTTTGCCTATACAAATAGTGTAATATATGTGGGTGTTTTCATTGTACACAAAACATTTTAGTTCACCAGTTTTCAGCTGCAGGCATCCCAAAAAAGCAAAATGTTAAAATGTTGCCTGTTTCTGCCTGAACATTAGCTCCTCTCAGACCACAAGACCTCCTATGGATATATGTATATTCCATTAGCGGCCCTGACTCGGCAATAGTGAAGCTGGACATTCCTGGCCTTCTATTGTTGATGTGGCACCTTGATTAATTGCAGTGGCAGCAGTGATAGGGACTGTATCACAGTAGATCCCTGTTAAAGTGGACAGTATCTGCCTGCATGGTTTAAGCTATATCTTCAACATTACTGGGTTTTCTATAATTGTGAGTTGTGTTTATTTTGGTGCTTGATTAATTATTTTTTAAATGGTATGCCTGTGGTGTCTACTGGTTAAATACATATTATGCAAGGAGCATGACAAACTTACACAATTCATTTTCTGGACAACTATATAGTTAAAATTCATACACTATTGACATTGTATGCTGCATTTGTGAAATTTGGCTATGTTTTTGGAAATCTCATGAATAATCAAAGAAAATGCAAATTAAGTGATTACGGTGATGATACTAGGCAGTGACTATGATTTACAAAAACACATATCATTCATAATTACCAACTGAACTTGCCATAGTTATAATCCAACGGACGTCAAGGCCCATTTATTTGGACCTGCTGTGTCAAAATATATGTAAATATATTGATTTTAATTATAAAATGGTCATAATTTATATTGTTTTCTCTTCCAGCTTCGCCCATGTACACAGTGTATTGATTAGTAGACCATGCTAACCATGCACTGACAATATACTATGGTTGATGAAGAACGATTAGTTATTGTACTTGTAGTTGTATAAAAACAAAGGACACAGCGAAACGTTTTGTCAGATTATCAAGAAATAAACATTTATATAGAATTTATATGCTGATAACAAATGTCACAAAAAATCACATCATGTACACCAGTTACAAAACTCTCCCCTGATTAGTGTCCATCAACATTACTTATCTAAAAAAACTTATGGCCAAATCACTTGTGGATCCTGTTGACAATAGCAATGCCATGATCACTCTCGCAGTGGTCTCATTTCCGTGGTATCTAATGACATCTCATGTTACTTGTTCTGTATCTATTCTTGTCTGTTATATATACTAGTCATATCTGCTGTGTATCCCATTATGTTTGCTATGATTTTTCTAATTTATTTTAATCAATGACTCAGATTTTACCATAGACCTGGGAGGTATTTATCTTTATGTACGCTACCAATATCTATATTTTTAAATTGTAACAGTGAACTTTGCGAAACTTACATTGGGAAAAATAACTTTGATAATGTTTATATAATTATTAACATTTATGCAAGTATTAATTTTGTGCATTCATATTATATTGAATTGTTTATAACTGGTATCATATCAACTTTGTTACATTGTTACTTAAACAATATTCATCATTTCATTGTTATGTAAATATCATTCACTAGAAAGATGGCTGTAAACCATGAAAATCAACCTAATATTATAATTGAATCACAAAATTATTCCCGAGATGAACTCCGGTTATTAATTAGACAAAACTATTGTAAACAAAATTTCTGTCTTAAACATTAATATAAGCTTACTAAAATACAAAGCACAGCTTGAAGCTCTACACTATGAACCAAACTTCACAAACAAATTAACCTTTTGATGTAATAACCATACAAGAGTCCTGGTTAAATGAAAATCTAAAACAACTTGCACATTTTTAAGATTACCAATTGGTGTGCAGGGGGTGGCTTGTGTACATACATTAAAAATCGCATAAACTATACAATAAGGAACGATAGTGTTGTCTAGAATACCCGTAATCACTTTACTTACTATGATTGTCTATTTATTGAAATTTTAAATAACACCCATGATGCAACTCACAAGAACTTATTAATAGTATCAATTTATAGATCGCCGGACACAAATACTCATAACGTATTTACTCAAGACCTTGACCTAATAACGAAGCGAATGGAAAATGACAACAATCACATCATTATCTGTGGTGATGCTAATATTAACTTACTAAATGTTGAATGTCAAATGGCTTCATTCCCAGAATCACAAAGCCCACCAGAGTAATTATACACTCAGCCACTCTCATTGACCATATCTTCCTTAAATATAACCCTCAAAGTACCCATTTTGCTGGATCAATTATAACTGACATTTCAGATAACTACCCTAATTTCATCTTCATCAAAACAAACTCAGATGACCAGAGATATGCACCCAAACTGATGAAACGAGGGAATTTTAACAAGTAAAATATTCCCTCTTCACAACAAAGTGGGATGATTTGGTAAATAGCGAATGTCCAAATGAGGCTGATGAACATGCCACTCTGGAACTGGAAACAATTATCAGTTTACTAGGTGAACACATTCCTGAGCAGATATCAAAACTAAATAATATAAACACAAAAAACACCCATGGATAACACAAGCCATACTCAAATGCATACGTACTCGGGATCATTTAAGTAAAAACGCATTCCCTCTAAAGCGACACCAGATTTTATTAATATTGACCAACCATAAAAACAATACATAAACATATTGAACAGAGTTATTCGTAACACCAACTCTCAATACTGGAACAGTACATTTACATAATTTACAAATAACATAAAGCAAACGTGGACGAACATTAAAAACATACTTCATGTCCCGAAAAAGCCAAATTTACCATCATCATTCCAAATCGACAACCAAATGTGTAATGACCCAATGAAAATATCCAATGAATTTAACAATTATTTTGCTAATATTGGCCCAAAGTGAGCAGATAAAATAAAAACTATACCAATTACATGTAGAATTAGTTGACAAGTAGTCTTGTCGTGGAAGAAACCACTTGTGCAGAAATAATTAACATCATACAAAATATTAAATCAAAACCAAGTAATAGATTTTATAATATATCAACTAAATTGATGACAAATTCTATGAAAAGCATTGCCTTACCTATGGCGTAATTTTTTTATTCTATGATACGTTCGGGTATATTTCCTGATGATCTAAAAATTGCTAAAGTGATACCTCTTTACAAAAATGGACATTCCCATATGTTTACAAACTACAGGCCCATCTCACAATTACCTGCATTCTCCGAAGTGTTTGAAAGATTGATATATAATCGTCTCCATAGCTTTTTTGAAAAGTACAATATTCTGTTTACATCCCAATATGGTTTTCGTAAACAAGGTTCAACTGAACATGCCACTACTATTTTTTATTTATATAAATGATACGCCTTTATCATCACATACAGCTCAATTCATACTGTTTGCTGATGATACAAGCCTACTCTTTAAAAGCAAAGACCTCAGTAGTCTCACAATTAATGTTAATTTTGAACTCACGTAAATTTCCCATTGGGTAAGTGCCAACAATTTTTACTTAACATAGGTAAAACTACATGCATGTTATTTCAAAACACTCAAATACTCAATCATGAGGAAATTATTCTACACGGTAATAAAATAGAAAAACGTTGATCACTTCAAATATAGGTATATGGTATATTGATTGATAAAAACCTTAACTGGAAGAAAAATACAAATGAAAAATGCAACAAAATTGCCCAGTTATTAGCAATAATTAATAAAATAAAGCCACTGCTACAATCGTGCACATAAAAACAAATATATAATGCCTTAGTTCATTCAACCCCATTTATCAGTTGGTCTACTTGGTTGGTATAGTAACATTCGTGGCAATTTAACTAACATAAGCAGACTATTTAAACTGCAAAAAAAGCTGTTCGATTGATCGATAAAAGCAAATTTATAGCACACACTGATCCCATCTTTAAAAAGTTCAATATTCGTACATTAGAAGACCTATTTTTAATTCAATGATATCAGCTAAATGATTAAATAATGAAAAAACAATGCCCAAAATACCTTTAACATCTGTCATGAAAAACAATGATTTTCACAGCCATGTAACCAGACAAAGCAATAATATTCATTTATGTTTCATAAGAACAGAAATAAAAAACAGGGATTGTTTTATAAACTTCATACCGTACTACTGCATATAATATATATATATAATGTACTGCACCTTTTGCTAAATAAAATGCACACTCTCAAACAAATTATTATAAAGTCATACTCAGAGATTTGCCTATTAAGACATTTTATTCTTGCTTGATGAACAGTATTAATTCATAATAGTATCATTTCTCACATCAACTTTTATTAAACTAGATTATGCATAGTAATAAACTGTTTTCATAGTATAAGTATTATCATTAGTATTACTCTTTTTCTTAGTATTAGCATTATTATTATCTTGTTATTAATTAAATTATTATTACGTATATCATGTACTACTAGAGGTAGACATTATTTTGTAATTTTAAGGGGCGTCCAGTTGTTTCAACTAGTTTAGTTATTACTGGCGTCCTGGCATTTATGATTAACATATGTTCTGTGTATGTTGTATTGTGTTGTATATATGCCAAATAAAAGTTCAAGTTCAAAATATACATTATTTACTGCCAGACATGAGCCATGTTTACAAATAGAAATGTCAGAACTGTCACTGTGCCAACTAGACTCTTCCAAATATGCATACATTCACAGCCAATAGATGCTAGCACTCAACCTACTAGATTTGTTGCATTCGTTTCCCACAAATTTTAAACAGTACCATTACTAATTATTATTGTATTACACCACAACAGGCAGGCTAACAGTGCTCTGATCCAAGACGTGTTTGTTATATATATATATATATATATATATATATATATATATATATATATATATATATATATATATATATATATATATATATATATATATTATATATTATATAAAAGTTAGAACCGTCTACAGGTTGATTAAACTTTATTTAATTGAACTTGTATTGGTGTAACTGTTCTTTTCGCAAAATATAACAGTAAAGGCTAACAGATTTGAGGGAAATATATCCTAAATATTTAGAGATTGACTCATAATAAAGACATTTATCTGGAAAACTACTTTGCGAAACTCATCTACCATTAGAAAATATGGACTCAGACCAGACGAGTTACTCGAGAAACCTGAAAAAACGTAAACAAATGCTATGCGTTAAATTGCAGTCGTTCGTGTCTGTCCACGAACGACTGCATCCATGCTATAATTTTTCGGCAGGAGCCGTTCGTGGACACCAAAATTCGTATATCTCTTATTTAGCTATGGAAACACATATAATTCGACTTGGAACTATTAATTAGTATATACAAGATGTTTATAAAGTAATGATCTGGAATATGCATCTTAAAAGCAAATTTGGTAAAATTGGGTAAATGAGCACTAACGGCCGCGGTTTTACGCATTGGGCACGAACGACTGGATCCGCACGTATATATATATATATATATATATATATATATATATATATATATATATATATATATATATATATATATATATATATATATATATATATATATATACATTCATACATACATATGTACATAGATATATACAATTATACATGCACACAACACATAAAAGTGAAAGAATCATTTAACATGGTAACCGCAGAGGTAACTTCTTACATGGCGTACTACTGTTTATGCAATCGTCAGGATTATTTAATAAGGATCTACACATGTAGACGTCATCGGAGAGGATTACCTTAGATTGTATCTCACCGATCAACCCGTTCCAATGAGTTTTATTCGTCTTCTGGCCATAAAAACCATCAGGAACAAAAGAGAAGGTGTAGTCGAAGTTGGCAATCTCTCCTATCCGGTCCAACACGTCGATTAGAAAACCTTTGAATCTGACGATGCCATCGTCTCCAGTATATTGCATCGCGAGCGGTTTTGTCTGCCAATGCAAAACAGACCCTTTGCATAAATACCACGGCACTGCAGATTCACATTTTGCATGTTACAAAATTGCATCACTTTTAGTCCGATTTATGAAGCGCGATCGGGGTAATTTAGCCGGCTTTGCCGATCCATGAAGCCAGTCATTGCAAACACAAACGTATGAAAAGGAAACATTTTATTAGCACCCAATTTTGATGACACATTGTGGCCACACCTGGGACTGATTCAACACAACCATTAATTATATCGATTGTGCTTCTAGTTAAAAGTTGCTATTGTAATTCCAAAATGAAATGGGCTATATAAAAACATTACGCGCAGGTTTTCTGCCGCATACAAGTTCGTTAGAATCTAGGTGGGAAATGTATTAGTAGAATGAGAAGATAAATAGCCGAAAATACGATACTGTTTCGATTATGAGGCAGTGCTAATAATTATTATCACATACATTTATAACAACACATTTTTTCCGTAGTTATTACATACATTTTATTTTTGCAATTAATTATGTTAACTTGCTAATAATTAGTATGACATGCATTTAACACGTTTAACATTTCTAGAATTAATTGCAATTAGGACTAGTAATAGTGATATTTATGCACAACAATATATCATAAAACAGGAGTACACAAAATACAACAAAATGCAACAATATACATAACACATATTGTAATCCCAAAAATGAAAATGCAGGGTTACCGGAGGCTACCCGTATATAACAGTTTCTGTCTTCCAATGAAATTTGTTAAGAACCAAAATAAAACTGGTTGTGGAAACAATTCTGCTTACATTCAGATTCAACTCCATTGTATTCGGAATATTTCTCTTCTTTCACAACGACATATTCCAATTCCCATTCCTTCCTAACCGATTCTGATTTTATCTGAACAAATCGACTACTTTACGTTCATACTGACTGCTTATTAAAATCGATTATTTGATTGATTCGACATCAAATATTCAGCGTTTGTTTACTGAACTGAAAATAGCTTACTCAATGCGAACCAGTCATGATTTGGAACGACATAATGTCTGTTTTACAACATATTCCAATTGCCATTCCTTCATAACCAATTCTGAGTTTTATCTGACGATGTCACTACTTTACATTCATATTGACTGATTACTCATATCGATTATTGCAGTTACTTGCCATCAAATATACATCGTTTCTTTACAGGACGGAAAATAGCTTAAAGCAATGCGAGCCAGTCATTGTTTAGAACGACAAAGTGTTTGTTCTAGTAGTCGGTCAATCTTCGTGTAAATAGGGTGCAAATATATAATTGTACATGTGATGATTTACTAATGCTGCATTTAAACGTAACAATAAGAATCTACTATTTACGAACTACTTGGTGGCCGACCATCTGTCTTAATAATATTATGTGTAAAGATTTTTTATGTGTTATACTTTTATTTTGAATATGAATGTATAACCATTATTTAAATATATGTGAGGGGTAAATTCACACAAAAGTTACGGACTTCAAATTTACTTCTTTCAAACATTGCACATTGTAGTATTCTAGTTAAATTTCCATATTTGTATTCCTTTTTGTTTGTTTAACAATGGTTACACGGTTCTAAATACAACGTTTTGAATAAACTGTAATTCCATACCATCACATTAAATGCATTAACATCAACAATTTCATAACGATTTGTAAAAATGTGTTCTGTGAACATGTATTGTAACATTTATTAGTGTAGTCTTGCCTATTTTCTGTTAGTTTGGATTTATTACATTTCAGTAAAATTAACGTATTATAACATAAAAAGGCAAAGCCACAATTTTATCAAATGTAATGACAAACACACATATCATTAAGCTTTTAAAATATATTTTTTAAATAATAAAAGTGCATGCTTTTTCGATCACTATTAGTACTACAACAGTACCGTTTTTAAGCTAATAAAAAACGATTACAATTTTGATTACGGAAATAATATCATCATCGATTTGATGCATAAAGACATACGTACGTACGTATCTATCTTCTGCAATTCTCGTGATGTTCCAAATGTAAAATTAAAATTGAGTACATAATACTGAGATAATTAAGTCGACATTCCCGTATTTATTAACTCTAAGGCTACGTAACGTGTGCCGTGCATTGCGATTCGACTCGGCAACGATTTACCTCAATTGAAGTGACTTTAAAAGTTTCTCTGTCCTCACGTCGCAGGCGCGTCCCGTCCACTGAAACACACGCGTAGTATATTCCACTAACTTTCTTTCTGCTCCAACTCAGTTTCAGCCTCGGAATGACTATATTGCTGAATCTAATATTAAATAAATTTTTGATCAAACGAGAAGGACTACAAATTTATAGCATATTGAGATTGTTCAAAGAAATTCATCAATTTGGAAGAATACTATATTAAAACATGAGATCGTATTTCTAAAAGTAGTACATTTCGACTAAAATGAACGTTTCGGCCATAATCGGTGGTCATCATCATGAACTGTATCTTCACTGCCCGCCAGATGGTGTGGTGAGCAGATTTACACGTGACTTAATATGTAGCTCCCTCATCTCTGTTGATAGTTGGTGAACTCTTCCTAATCCAGGTGTCTTCTTTAATCTAACACGCACAGCTCTTTCTCTCTCTCTCTCTCTCTCTCTCTCTCTCTCTCTCTCTCTCTCTCTCTCTCTCTCTCTCTCTCTCTCTCTCTCTCTCTCTCTCTCTCTCTCTCTCTCTCTCTCTCTCTCTCTCTCTCTCTCTCTCTCTCTCTCTCTCTCTCTCTCTCTCTCTCTCTCTCTCTCTCTCTCTCTCTCTCTCTCTCTCTCTCTCTCTCTCTCTCTCTCTCTCTCTCTCTCTCTCTCTCTCTCTCTCTCTCTCGCTCACTTTGCAACATTTTCGCCCCTTCCAATATATCACACAGTTATGTTTGTCTGTGTGATCTGTTATTTCAGACTTGCCGTCTGGATTAGGAACAATGCGCCAACTAAAACACAGATGAGATGAGCTACATATTAAGCCACGGGTCAGTTTTTTCTCCACGCCATCTGGTGAGCAGCGAAGATACAGTACCCGATAAAGGCCAGCAATGGTAGTATAAAAAGTGTCCTAATAGTAGAATTACTCACAATAACTATTGTACAGCCTAAGATGTCTGACAAAATACATAATTTCAGCCAACAATATGTATTTGGCGTCACGCTTAATCACATTTTGAGAACAAATATCATATATACATACATTTAAGGATACTATAAGATGCATCACATATAACTCATCCTCTACAGAGCACATCTTTAAATGTGATGAACCATTGGGTGTGTTCTTGCCAAAAAGGTAGACAATAATGTAAACAAAATGAATTTCAAAGTGAGTGTACTGGTTACTTTCTGGCAGTGCTGTATACCAATATTTGGAATCAAAAACATAACCAGAAACGACGCCAAGTTTTACAGCTAACCGGACTAATGAGAAGAAGGTTCCAATCACGCGTCACCGTGCACTATCAGTATTCCCGAATAGGAGGATCCCAAAAAAACGCTCGCGCTTGCATCAAGTCAACTGACCTAGTGAACATCAGAACGACCAATGAATGCCGTGTTACCACACAATGGACGCGAATATATTTAGGATGAAACGCCAAATCGATGATTAGAAGGTGAGTATACTTTATGTTCCTGTTGTTTGTTACACGGTTGTTATACTATGCAAGAAACTAGACACAGCAAGCGAGAAACTATATATATATATATATATATATATATATATATATATATATATATATATATATATTACACACACGCACGCACGCACACACGCACACAACACACACACACACACACACACACAAACACACACACACACACACACACACACACACACACACACACACACACACACACACACACACACACACACACACACACACACACACACACACACACACACACACACACACACACACACACACACACACACACACACACACACACACACACACACACACACACACACACACACACACACACACACACACACACACACACACACACACACACACACACACACACACACACACACACACACACACACACACACACACACACACACACACACACACACACACACACACACACACACACACACACACACACACACACACACACACACACACACACACACACACACACACACACACACACACACACACTGCAGTAGTTTGTCCTTTCACGTCTTGTCAGTGGCTTTCGGAAAATAGGCGTGTTTCGATAAAATCCACGCCGACCCGTCCGCGACATCGCCTTTCCGGATACACATTTTGTTAAGGCACTGCTTGCAATGTTATCTTCGTTGCGGTTGGTTGCTGGAACTAAATACGCACCACATGCATGCATTTGAGGGTGCGACCTTGTAGGCGGGAGCCACGTCATATCTATGAATACACAAAACCAACCAGCACACGCGAAAGTGAACTGAGCGAACTGACGTATAAAAATGGGCTATATAAAAACATTACGCACAGGTTTTCTGCCGCATACAAGTTCGTTAGAATCTAGGTGGGAAATGTATTAATAGAATGAGAGAGCAAATAGCCGAAAATACGATATTGTTTCGATTATGAGGCAGTGCTAATAATTATTATCACATGCATTTAAAACATAACTTTTTCCGTAGTTATTACATACATTTTATTTTTGCAATTAATTGTGTTAACTTGCTAATACTTAGTATGACATGCATTTAAAACGTTTAACATTTCTAGAATTAATTGCAATTAGGAATAGTAGGAGTGATATTTATGCACAACAATATATCATAAAACAGGGGTACACAAAATACAACAAAATGCAACAATATGCATAACACATAAATAAATATTAAAACAAGCGAATGGCAGTCAATATTGACAATAGCCGTTAAAACCCCATACTTAATGCTTTCCCATTTTTGGAAAAACATGCACAAACTTGAACATTTCTCGACAGACAATCCGCTGTTCCACCATGTATGATATACGTTGGTGTTGTCGTGTCTTGTTGTCAATTCTCTTGCTTCGGCATGTCTCTGCACTCATGTTGATGGCGCAACTTATCTTTCCTAACAGCAACAAGTCTTGTTGCTCTGAAACACATGTCACATTTAAAACAGGAACTACTTACTTGGGATTATAATTTTTATAATATACCATGTGTCTAATAGTAGCACAGAAGCAACTGTAGATAGCATGTGAATCTTGGTGTGTGCTTGATTGCATATGTGTATACAGGTATACTATTATTCACAGTTTAGAACCCACTGACTAAATGAACCAATATTGGATAATTACGTGCGGAATCAACATTTTAATAATTAAACAAGTGTCACTCACCAGATGTCAAACCTGCAAGTTGCATTCTGTGATGGAGCATCTCTTCAACTGTGTAGTGTCTGTAGCATGGCCCATCTTTATAATGCTTGCAGTGACAGCTAGGGGTAAAATCAACATTTTCTTAATTGTGTACATAAAAATGTAAGATAAAGTAATAATTGATTCGCGATTAACACAAAATAGTATTAAATGTATTTTATAAACCTGTAATCGCTGAATACCATTGCTTTGCCTTAGGCATAGCCATAAAAAGTCAACATTGCAAATCTGAAGGGCTCTTGTGACTTATCACCAGAATTTTTTTGATTGAATTGTATTAAAGAAATAATATACAGATTTCCGTAATATTCATTAGCAAGAAATGTTTGCTACACAACTGCGAAACAAAACTGTAAGCAGACTTACGAAAATGCAGTGACTTTGGCGAACTCAGTCGCAGTCGATCTGTCAGTGTCGACAACAATCACTGCCGGGTCGGTCTCCGCTTGTGCAAGCGCCGCCGTTGCGTCAGTCAGTCGCAAATCGCAAACGTCGTCGCTCCCCTTTTCTATCAGTTCGGATTCAGACGAATCCTCATCATCACTTTGCGAAAAATCATCGTGTATGAGACGCTCTAAACCCGCGTTGTCATTGCCGGCTTCTGTGAGTGACAGCTTGGAACGCCACCCGAAATTTTGATTTAGCAGCCGAGCTAACTCAAATTCGTACTACCGGTTGTCAATGACATACTTATACAATGACAATCCACGTAAAAGCGCGCACTCATAAAATACGAACTTAGATTTACGTCCCTGAGTGTGAATCACTTTATTAGTGGGTTTTCAAGTCGATTGCATATAATGGGCAAGAGCAGTGTGTACGTGAAAAAATATTTGCGGAAAGGGAAACGGAGACATGATTAAGTCTTAAGAGTGGATTCGGAGAGTTAATGGGGACGATAGTAGAAAGCATTCTGTCGTTGTTGACGCTGCGATGTGCGTGCACACCACGGCGTGCACGAAGATACATACTGGCGGGAAAATTGGCGGATGTAGAGGTTTGAAATTGGTGGTGTATAAAATTTGAAATAAAGGTGTACTGGACATATATTGATAGTAGTTTGGGTTAAAGTTTGTTAGTTAACAGTATTTTTGAACAGATTAGTATAATAGGTGATAACAGGTAATCTAGGCTTCGACAAATTGTAAACAAGATTGAGCAAATCTCTTTATTTGATATAGTATATAAGAGATAAAGCAATAAGAGTAACAACTACATATGTAAGATAATACTGTGAATAGGTATCATTGTTATTAAAAATAAACAAGCATTTTAGTAGGAAACCCTTGTTTGTTTATATAGGTAGTGTCCAACGTTTCCGCTAGGGAACGGTACCAGTTCAGACTAAACTTATTGTTCATGGTAGCATAGGTAGTAAGTTGTTTATAACATAAAGTGTGCTGCAGTTGCTGTACACAATAAACAAACAGTCTTTCTAAAGACTAAGTTGGTTTATACTAAGAGTTGATTTTGACAAATCGTAATATGGCACCTGGCAAGCGGCAAGTGAAGGCAAGGAGGCACTTGGTGTGTAACCACTGCCACAGCTTGGTGGATTTTGCCGTATCGGGGTGCGGAAAAACTTGGTCAGAGACAACGGAGGAAGGGTTTACGTTCCAATGTTTAGGGTGTTGGAAAGTGGACTGTCTGACAGCAGAGTTAGCTAGGCTAACGGATATTGTGAAGGGGATGCAGAGTGGAGGGAGGGTGATTGCAAGGACAACAAATGGAGAAAGAACAACAGGAGACATGACATGCAGGAAGGTGACAGGGGAGAAAGTGACAGTAGAGAAGGAGGGAGGGACAAGGGGACAGGAGATGAGAGAAGTAGATACGACAGGAGGTAAGACGAATGGAAGAAAGGAAGTGAGAGGTGATGTGACCAAACGGAAGTCAATAACAAGGATGATGACAGGAAGAAAAGAGACCGGAAAGAAAGGAACAACAGAGAAAGCGGCAGGGGGAAAAGTCAGCAACCGGGGAGATGCAAAACGGAGGAGCTACTCTGAAGCAGATCGAGGGGCATTGAGAACAGAAAGGGTATTTATGGGAGACTCCATTTTGCGAAAGACAGACAGGACATTAAGCAAAGGAGAAGACGTTGTTGTTTGTCTTCCGGGGGCTAGGATAGAGCATGTGACTGAACGGGTAGAGAACGTATTGGGGCATGGCCATGGGGGGTCTATATTAGTACATGTAGGGACGAACAATGCAGACAGGGATGGAACAACCAGGATAGTAAAGAGATACAGAGAGTTGGTAGAGACACTGAAGAAGACGAGAGTTGTACAGATCATACTTTCAGGAATCTTGCCAGTGATGAGGGGAAGGGGAACAACATTTAGAAACTGCAAGAGGATGGCAATTAACGCAGATGTGCGAAGAAGAAGGAGTTGGATTTGTAGATTTGTGGGGATATTTTGTTGGGAAAGAAGGCATGTTTATGAGAGATGGCCTCCATCTAAGCGGAAAGGGCGCAGCAGTGTTCTCCGAGAACCTTCTTCGATCGATGGACAATGGAACAGGTTGCAACTTTTTAAACTAGTTTCGCAGGGGGGGATACACAGAGAAGCCAAATACTAGAGGCATAGATAAAGATAGCAGAAAGACATCAGCAAAGAACAGCCTGGAAAGCCCTACGGAATTAGGTTATAAATGTGTTTGTTTAAATGCAAGGAGCATAGTAAACAAAAGAAATGAACTAAACATTATGGTAGAAGATATTGACCCTCACATAATAGGTATAACTGAATCTTGGGCCACACCCGATATATCAGATGCCGAATTAGGAATGACAGGGTATGTAATGTTTAGGAAAGATAGATTAGGAAGAAGGGGAGGCGGAGCTGTCTGGTGTAACATAGTTACAGGAAACTCAACATTAACTGTTGGGTTAGTGTATCGGAATCCAAACATGGGGTGTAGTGATCACAACCAGATACATTTTATCATTAAAGTAAAGGAGAGAACAGAATAGAAAAATCAGGTACAGGAAAAATTTCACAAAGGAAGATATAAGGACATGAGGGAATATTTAGCAAAGATAGACTGGAATAACACACTGAAGAATAAGACAGCAACAGAATGCTGGAATATTTTAAAGAGTGAAATTGACTGCGTCGTTGACAAATTTGTCCCCTTGAAAAAACAGGGGAAACCGTCAAAGAAGAAACACTTATCGAAGGAAGCCATTAGAAAAATCAAGTACAAGCAAATGATGTGGAAGACATATAGACATACCGGAAGTGAAGAAGACTATAGCATTTATAAAGAAGCACTTAATCAAGCTACAGCTGAAATTAGAAATTCAAAGAGAAGCTACGAACAAAAAATAGCTTTTAATATAAAACATGACAGCAAGAGTTTTTATGCGTATGTTCGAAGTAAACAGAAAGTTCAGGATAAGGTCGGTCCTCTAGAAGGTAGTGATGGAAATATAATAACAGAGGGATTCTTAATGGCAGAAAACCTAAATGAGTACTTTAGATCGGTGTTTACCAGGGAAGATATTAGTATATTACCAGTACTTGAGACTAAGTTCGAAGGGAGAGAGTTTGACTATTTAGGACAACTAATTGTAACCCCAACAATGGTAGCTATGAAAATAAGAGATATGAAGGATAATAAATCACCTGGAGTGGATGGGATTCCTCCCAAATTACTATTGGAAATTGTAGAACAAATCAGCATACCGCTTGCAACAGTGTTCAATTTGTCATTAGAGGAGGGAATAGTTCCGTTAGAATGGAAAGAAGCAAACATTATACCATTATTTAAAAAAGGTTCGATAAACAAGTCAGAGAACTATAGACCAGTGAGTTTAATATCGGTGATTTGCAAACTATTAGAAAGACTAATTAAAGATCACCTGGTTGATTTTCTTGTTAAAAATAAATTGATAAACCCATCTCAACATGGGTTTTTAAAAGCGAGGTCATGCTTAACAAATGTGTTATGTTTTTTGGAAGATGTCACAAAGAGGCTAGATGAGGGATCACTAGTAGATATAATCTACTTAGATTTAAAAAAACCTTTGACAAAGTGCCACACCAAAGACTACTACTTAAACTAAAGGCCCATGGCATAGGAAATGGAATGATCAACTGGATAGAAAAATGGCTTATTGATAGAAGACAAAGAGTAGTAGTTGATGGGGAGGTTTCAAACTGGAAAGCGGTTTTGAGTGGAGTACCGCAGGGATCAGTACTGGGACCTATTTATCAATGATTTGGATGATGACATAACAAGCAAGGTGTTGAAGTTTGCGGACGACACAAAAGTGTTTAGGAAAATTAAAAGTGATGCAGATAGACAGCATTTACAAGATGATCTTAATAAGTTGATAGAATGGTCTGAGAAGTGGCAAATGCTGTTTAATTTTGGAAAGTGTAAGTGCCTTCACACAGGACATGGGAATGAAGATGCACAATATACAATGGGTGATACTGTACTAAATACTACCTTAAAGGAAAAGGACTTAGGGTTAACTATTAGTGCTGACATGAAGGTATCAGAGCAGTGTGGAATTGCAGCAGCGAAGGGAAACCAAATTCTTGGATTAATTAGGCGAAATATAGTGTACAAAGAAAAAGAACTAATAATACCGCTGTATAAAACAATAGTTAGGCCTCACTTAGAATATTGTATACAAGCATGGAGGCCATATCGCAAGAAGGATATTGATATGTTAGAAAGAGTACGAAGGAGAGCAACCAAAATGATACCAAAACTCAGGAATATTAGTTATGAAATGCGTCTAAAAGAATGTGGTTTAACAACGCTAGAAACCAGAAGATTGAGAGGAGATCAGATTGAGGTGTTTAAAATATTGAATGGATATGAAAATATTGACAGAAATATTTTTTTCACAGTCAAGGAAGAGAGAAGGACTAGAGGACATGGAGTTGCATTAGCAAAGAAGCAGTGTAGACTAGATATTAGAAAATTTTCATTTTCACAAATCTCTAGGTGGCTTAAATCTTGTTAAATCTTGTTAAATCTGTCATAAAACATAAAAGAATTGTAAATAAGAATGTTGTAATTTTTTAGATTTGTCCTCAGATACCCAAAAATGTATCCTCTGATTTTGCTAATATATTGTACAAATTGTAGAAGAGCCCCTGAAAATATTAGAGTGGGCAAATAATAATGTTCAGAGATACATTAAATTAAGTACACCTGTGGATAAAACATTGCACCAGGATAGCACTGTACAACATGTGCAATACAAACATACAGCACAAGAGATATACAAATTTGGCACCATTTCCCAGTCTTTAAATTGCAATAACTTCGGATCTAATAAAGGTATTGCAATAACATTTTGATTACGTAGAGGGCCTTTTGTGTGGGAAATTTTGTGACGTTGCGAAGTACACCGTGTCTACTCATTTTATAAACAGGCAATTGTATACCGTTCACCGTAGAACAGTAGGTGGCGCTCAACTGCAAGAAATGATGGAATCATTCACTCACCATTAGATAAATACTTTAATAATAATAATATATTTATTTGGTATAGCGCCACATCCATAATCGTTCGTGGCGCTTCACAACATATTACAATTTAAAAGACATAAAAAGATATATGTATACAATAAGACAAATATTACTGTTTTAAAAGGTAAACAAAGTGTATAGGTATATAAATAAATAAAATTAGTACGATATTAAATAGCGTAACATTTTTAAATATATAAATACATTACGTATTAGTCATAAAAACACATAATAACCGGTCTAGTGTATGATTACATTGCAATGAGACTGATAAATGACGGTATAGGTATAACTATTATTAGTAATAACTAGTTTTGTATATGTTACAACTGTAAAATAATAATAATCATAATAATTACGTAACAATAATGCTAATAAATTAGTGTATAATTATGTATTGATAGTATTACCAAATGTGACGTGTTCTAACGAAATGAGTCGTATGTCAGCGAACTTGATTTCGAGAAAACACCGCATAAACATGCAACGCCAACGATGAATTTCGACGATTTTGACTTTTTGTCAGCAAAGTATACTTTGGTATCTTTTTTGTCAATTGGCAATGCTTATTTCTCGTTTATATTATTATTTAGTACATTTTATAGCCTTTTTAGACACACTACGTAACATTTCACGCATGAATTTCGTAAAACAGAACCGATAAATCGCACTAGTTCATATCGTATTCTTTGGGGTTTCCCTCAACGCATGGCGGACTTATTTGGTACTACAGGAAAGCCCTGGACGCCCTGTTTCGGATTCTTGTAGTAGAAATCCCCACTGACGTCAATGTAAGCCAATAGCAGCGCTTAATGCGAGAGAGGCCTATCTGTGAATAAACGTCACTAGACGCCGTGAGGAGCTGACAGCGGGGCCCTGATTGGCTTAGAGCTGTGCGCGCAGGCGCAGTGCGCTCTCGCTAGCCGTAAACAACGTGGAATTGATCGGGTCGCTGCTACAAAACATTGCTAAATACTCGGATTATGTTGTACTAATTTCAGTAAACAGTTAGCATGATATATCTTCGACAGCGAACATGCCTCGGTAGTTTATTTCGACTGCATCAAATGGAGTAATAGAAGCAAAACGGCCTATTTTAGATCGACAATGTACTCGACTGTGTGCTTATGTGACCGCGAACTTCAAATGCGTTTTTCTCCGTTTGAAACTTTCTACCCTAGGCATGTTCAGCGTCCAATAACTTTGGCTGTGTGCGAGATATCCCCATAATTTTTTTTTAAATTTTTTTAATTTTCAAATCAAATTTTTTTGAAACGTCACAAATAAAATAATCTAGTAAAAAAATTAATAATGTTCATGTCGAATTACACTAATATGCGATACGAAAAAAATTGTCTTCAGTAGACGTTTGTAGCTGGTCAGATTGTCACAAGTCTTAATGACCGTTGGTAAATTGTTCCATAGGGACGCAGCAGCGACAGCGAACGAGCTGTCACCAGCTTTGGTACGGGTACGCTTCACTTCTAACATGTTATTGTTCGCAGAGCGCAGTGTTCTTTTCGGTTGATACGGGCACACGAGTTCACATAAATACACTGGCGCGTCGTTGTGCATGGCTTTATAAGTGTGCTTTGTGCGTGATATACTTGAAATGGATTTCCCTCTTTATCGGTGGGGCGTGTCGTTGGCAACTTTTAAAATGTATCATTCTATAATTATTTGTAGGGATGTGTTGGGTAGTTTTGGGCTAGTGGGCGAGGGCTATTGGGCTTGAAATTGTTTTTTATCTGGCAACACTGAAAGGGGCGGCCAATACGTCTGACCTCCTTAACATTGGTATTGCGCTGTTACGCCATATATTGCTTGTTTTTATGTGACGTCAGCACACGTTTTCGCGCAATGACTTATGGGATGCACCGCCATCTTTCTTCCCTAGCTTAACGATGCCAATTTGTGGAGTGATCGGCTGCGCGAACGGCCAGGAAAATCAAAATTAGACAATATATCGTTCCACAAAATACCAAAGGTTATATGTAACCAAGGTGAAGAAACTCACGAGCTAAGCTGTGAACGACGGCGATTATGGAAGGCGGCCATCCGACGGCAAGACATAGGGACCGAAGCGAAATGGGACAGAACGTTGGTGTGCTCCAGGCATTTCGTGAATGGTTTGTACACATTTTTGTCGTCCCCATTTTATTATAAATTGGTATAACAAATAGTTTATTTCCAAAATGTAATAAATTTTATATCTAAGTGTAGATGTGAAGGTGATCTTTTTCCTGACCCAAACATGAAAACGAGTAACAACCACCAAACTAGACTCGTGTCTAAGGCCAAGGCGTCTAACGTCTAAGGTGGGGATCTGATTACCGTCCACGGTCACGCTATCGTTGTATGCATAAGCCCATATAAAATGTGCTTACTTGCAAGATTTTAATCGTACATGTTAATTATGGGATGTTCATTGATCTTAACTGGATCTAATAATTATAAATATTTTTGATACCAAAATTAGTCGTAGATAAACTTAAGCCTGTCTGATCTGACATAGATTTTTCATAAACAAACTTGTAGCAGCATACCACTCTTTACCAGTTACTCAGTTAAGTAGAGACTAATAATACTTTTATGTTTTAGGAACGAAAGCATACCTCCATGCAAAGACCGACCCGTCATGGCTACCGACACTACACATGGGCTACGACAAGATGTCTGCGCCGACCGGTGAACGACATGCGAGGTCTGCCCAGCGCGGACAGAAGAGGAAGATTGCGGACGCTGTATCATCACTGTTGACGCTAGGAACGACAGACACTACTTGGTGACTGCACAGTGGATTTGGAACAGCAGAACCGAAGCCGGTCGCAGTCTCCCATTTCTGAGGCAGTGGTGACTGAGAACATGGCAGCCAAGGCATCAGACGCTGTGGTGCAGACTGTTTTGTCGTGTGATGACATTGCTAGCATAGAGGCTGACAATAGAGCGAGACTGTTACAGGCTGGACCAACCACTTGTTCTGTGTATGATAGAGAATGGTATGCAAATGATCCCGAGACAGTGCCTTTCTACACTAGTGTGCCATCCCTAGCAGTACTCGACATTGTTTACGATCGAATTAAATTCCATTTGTCAGAATCAATGAAACTGTCACGATACCAACAACTGTTGGTATGCCTCTTAAAATTGAGGATGAATTACCTGTTTCGGGATATCGCTTATCAGCTGAATGTTTCAGTGGGTACAGTCCAGCGGGTTTTCCACTATACACTAAATGCCCTGTATGTGGAACTGGATTTCCTGATCCAGTGGCCTTCGCGAGATAATCTCAGGAAATCAATGCCAATGTGCTTTCGCAAAGAGTTTGGTAACAAGGTTGTTGTGATCATTGATTGCTTTGAGTTATTCACCGAGAAGCCCAGCGGTGCTATGAACACAGTATTAACATACTCTAACTATAAACACCACCAGACTGTAAAGTACCTCATCGGCATTGCCCCTCAGGGACCAGTGACGTTCATTTCAAATGGTGGGGGGGGTCGCACTTCTGATAAACACATTGTTCAGAAGTCTGGCATCCTGTCAAACTTACTACCTGGCGACATCATTATGGCAGACAGGGGTTCAAAATAGAGGAGGATGTCGCTTTCTACCAAGCCAAGTTGGTAATTCCCGATTTTACCAGGGGTAAAAAGCAGCTGCACCCGCTTGAGGTTGAACACACTAGACAGATTGCCAATGTACGCATACATGTAGAGCGAGTGATTGGGTTAGTGGTAAGGAAATTCAGGATTTTCGAAACAGAAATTCCCCTGGAATTTCTTAAACTCCGCCAAGGCGAGTCTGTCCCCACCATCGATAAAATAGTCCGGGTATGCTGTTGCCTGACCTGTCTGTGCCCATCTGTTGTTCCATTTGATTAATTAATGAAACTAATGTGGACACTAAAGACCATGTGTCATTCGTAGTTGTTTGTTCTGAAATGTATTCAACCTTGTGCTGTCACTTTCTTAATCGTACTTATCTCGATTAGTTGCATATACAGTGCATATGGTTGTTAACATTGTGTGTAGGATTATGGTTGTTAACATTGTGTGTAGTTACACTGACGTGGTATGCATCTGTTTTCATTTAATCTGTTCACGAAATGCTGCATGAAATAATACTGATTATTCATTGTACATAATTTTGTAAATAAATACTAGCATTACACATTTGTATTTGTCGGTAACATATTTTATTTGTACCCAAAACAGTAACATGATGTATTATATACAGTAAAGTTTTCAAGCCAACCTTTTAAAATTCAACAAATGGCAAATAAATACATCTACTGATGTGTTTACTACAAGTCATACTGTAAAAATGCAGACCTCCGTTACACTCGAGTTTGTTGCCCACTGCAACCTAACCATACATGTCACACTTGTCATCTACACATTTACTACAGTACCATGCACCCTTCGGGACACGTTTCATTTTTAGACATTTCACATGAAACCACTGTGTGGCACAGTGATCATTGTCACAGCAGATCATTCTGCTGCCATTATCAACTCCTCTGCGTATGCAGTACTGTTCCACATTTACAGTACACATTCTGTTGGCATTATTGTTACTCGCAAGCACATATTTCTTTGAAAAATACTTGACACACAATTCTGGCATCACACATTTTGCATGAAAACTCTGTGCAACATCAGCTGTGTTCTGCCAGATGTCCTCATCAGCATATACCCGTTCTACAAGAAAGGTACAGGGCCCCCAGATGACAAAATCACAATTGCTTCTTCCCGTTAAAAACATCTGCATTTGAATCTGGTAAAATACCTGTTGGACCGGTCTAACCGGTACTGACCACTGACAGCTGTCAGACACGACACATCACACAAGTCTCCGTGTTTTAGTATAAACGGACATTTAATTTCTAAGCAGCCTAATCCACAACATTTACACTCTACGAGTCCATCTGGACTTGCTCCAAACATAGGGTAGTCTGAGCTCAGGACTAGCCCACATCCTTGACAGTCAACATTTTCATGTTGAGAGAGAGCCTGGGCCATGTACTGTTTGCGACCGACCTCCTCATGTTGAGTACCCCAGTCTGTTGCTTGTGATGTGAATTTCATGTGTGTGGGTGTGCAGATGCGTTTGAGTAGTGAAATGGATGGTTTCTGCATGGGTGTGTGGCATGCTGCATGGAAGTTGGAGGCTGTCACCCTGCCTGCCCGCATCTTAAACCACAATGGGTTCATGGCCTGCTGCTTCGTCTGACTCAACACAAACCTGACCTGTTCTGCACTGATTGACACATCTAAACTAGCACAGTACGTTACCACATCCTCATATGAGGCCAACTGCAGCGTGGCGTCATACAGTGTACCCAGAGCTTTGGGCAACTGGCCAGTGATAGTCTTCGGTATGAAGTTTGCACTGTACTTATCAGTCAGTGACAAGACTGCAGCATTCGGCAAAGCCTTGTGAAGTGCATCAAAAAATGCTGCACATGCGTCTGGACCATGGAGGCCAGTAACATCAGGCTGTGTAGTCGCGGCTAAAGGAGGGGTCACTGTACCATCCAGTTGTAGTTTCCGTTTCTTTGATGCTGACCGAAAGTCCATTTCACATATCCGCTGGAATGGTGTGCTGAACTTGGCTGCAGTCGGGAAGAGCCAGTAAGCTGGTACATCCGTCACGGACGCCTCCTTGCTGACACGTGAACCATGCTCCAGGGCGAAGAGTATGGCTGCGATGTGACTACATCCTTCGCTCAGGCCAGCCATACACGTGCAGTGGGCTGACTGCACAGTGCCATCACAGCTCACGATAACCCAGGCCTCCAGAGGTTTATCGTTCACTCTCATTGAATGAGTGACCTGAAATAATATGCATAATAAATATTTATTACAGGCATGGTTGAACAATTATCTTCAAGAATATGATTCGAGTGAATAAAAAAATTATTTTTAGTACTACGATGTTAAGCAAGTCTGAAAATGAAAGCCATACATGGTTTAATGTTTGTATGATTATTTGTCAGTGATCTACATTACACATGGAACTGGCACCTTCCAAACAAGAAGAAAATTAAAAGACAATATACAAGATGGAACAGAACCTTATAGATATCCCACTAGACTACTATATCCAACACAAAGAATGTAATTATCTACCTCCAAGCACTGTCTCAAGCAAATTACTAAACTCATTTCATAATAATTTAATCCAACATTTTAACAACTATGTCAGACGACCCACCATGCGAGCTAGCGTGATGTGTCCATAGCCATAGGCGACAAATCTGGGATATTTTGCGAGTTAACAATAGAGATACAGAAATAACAACAACATTTATAATAATAATTTTAATGAATACCTTTGCACGAAATAGATGAAGTTCTCCGATCACTTTGTGAAGGATTTGCCGTATCCATCCATCCTGGAAGAGCTTGTACGCCGCTAGCGACTTATACTTTTTAAGTTCTTCCTTGGTATAGGCCAACTGACTGAAAATCAGGTAGTTCACTACATCGATGTATGCGACGTCCGGCCCCTTTTGACACGTTGCCATCAAATTCATTTGCCGGCACATCGTACGGATCGACACTGATGCATTCTATTTTGCGATCGTATCGTAAACGTACATCTGGGGGCAAGGACTCTCGATAAGCAAGCGAAGACATCGATCAATACTAACGTGACATGGCAAGTTGGCTAGGGAAGAAACATGGCGGCGCGCAGGGCAGTCTGGGTATGTGCACCCAATCGGGTGACGTCAGTGAAAACAAGCAATAGGTCAGTGGTCTAGACTAGTCTAGGTCAAGGCTAGGTAGGCAATATATTACATGCATGAATGTTTCGTATGTACAGAATTAAGATTTGAAACACAATTGTAATAACAGAAACTACTGCCTACCGTTGGCGAACATCTGCGAGGCAATTAGAATCCAAAAAAAACTGTTAAATGTTACAGCCATCTTGCCGTTGGTCATAATCAGGGAGCATTAATTTTCGGTGCTGCGCATGGGGAGAATCCTATTTACATTTTGTCGACGCGCACGGGGATCGAAGTGGACACCTCGTGCTATTTTTGGATGCCGTGTTGTTTTCTAAACTTCAAACCTTCCTTATTAATAATCCAGAGAGCTATTAATAAGGACTTCCGAATTTCTTAGCGCAATTTATTCGTAAAAATGGCGTCGAAACATCGTATGTTTCGACTTTTTTTATAAATGCTATTCTCGAAACAGTTAAAATAGGTACATTACATTCCGCTAGGGACGCCATGGTAGGTTTGTCTCATGAATCTGGTCCACAATCTGAGGTCGGTCTGGGCCGCCATTGCTGTAGCGACGCCGAAAACGGGGATTCCCCAAGAATGTTTGCCAGCATTATGCAAATGATTGTTCGAACTATTTTGATGATCACGTGAACCAATGAAAGATTGAACTACGTCATAGCGAAATTCGCGGTATTTTTCCGACGACTACAACCGAGGTGAGTGGACGTTTACTTTTACTTTGTGAAAAATCGTTTAAAAGTACTATTAATATTTCGCGCAGAACTGTTATACTTCACGCGGAGATGTGTGTATATCTACGTTAAAATGGTATTTATGTTATCTATGTGGACCTGCGTGCAAGAACGCACGAGCGCGTTACAAATGTTTAAAGTTGAAAAGTGAACATTGTCAGCGGTGCGCGCGGTGGTGCGCACGGTGCTCGTGGCACGTACGCCACGTTGCATAATGATGTTCGACGGGACGCGCGCTGTGTTAAAATGCTTTTACACGGAGTACAAAATATAGGGTTGAAGTTTTTTTAAATTCTTTAAAATATATCATATTTTTATTGATTTTGAGCTGTTCTACTGGGTCTGTTATTGTGAGAGTAGACTGAAGAGGTCCAATATTCAAATGTTCGATTCGTATGTCCTGCAAGAGTGGCGTAGTTAATATTGGAATGTAGGTCACGCCGTTTCATACGATTAAAAATCCACACAATCAAAATTCATTGCGCTTCAATCCTGATGTATTTTTGACAAATAAATAATTATGAATATATAATTGTAGAATAACATCAATTATTTCTAGTTTTCGAAACAGGCGAACATATTAATTCATATTTTGAAAGCTCTATGAGCGTGGTATGTTTTGGCTGGACCTGGGCTGATTTTTTATTGTTGATAATAAATTGTTTAACATTAAATTCACCGCCATCACTACTTTTTCAATGATGTACAAAATTATATATTGTTATTGTGGTGTTGCGTTCATTTGTGTTGTATTTAAATTGTTTATATACAATTAAACAAAATTTAAGGCAATGCCACAATGTTGTTTATCAGTGAAACAACACACATGCTATATGAAACATGGAGAAATTATCACCGATATTACTACGGGAGATTTGTCTCTGCTCCTGTAATTGATATTGTTTTTAACTTAGACTTAGTTATAATATAATTATATAGTTAGACATAGATAATGTTCGAAGATGCCGGGGCCACCGAGCTTCTGTGACAGGCATCTGAGAGTAAATAATATATAACTTATATTTATTGTTAATATATTTATTGTTTATACACTCAAACTCATACAAACATTGTCGCATACTCACATACAGAGACAGAAGATTCACACTGTCACCTCCACGTTGGTTTGTTTCTGTCCTGAATCATGAAACTGTTGCAAAATCGGTGTTGTATGCGTTGTGATAAAACTGCACTACTAAAATGTATGATAGTAAGACAAACCTAATCTGTATATATTTATTTTCCAGAAAATGCAATCGACGAAATAAAATGGTGTGAAAGTGAACATTGACATGCAACGTGCTTGGATTTACAATACTGGAATAACAACATGTACACTGAGTGTGTAGTGTGCCGTGAACATTGCCATACAATGTGGTTGGATTTATGACACTGAAATTGAAATATGTACACTGAGTGTGTAGTGTGCCGTGAACACTGTCACACGTAACATGCTTGTATTTATGACACTGAACTGACACTATCTACTATGAGTGTAGTGTCTTGTGAACATTGGCATGTGGGTATGTCAGTGCTTTGAAAAATGATACACATTGCTGGGGTAGTTGGTACCTGATATGTCTTATGAACATCGATGGACTTAGCTTAGTTGCCACTGAACTTAATATTACAAACATTTTGTCAGCAATGTATTACGTTTTTACTGTCAATTATCATTACATGCAATGAAGCTAACTGGTTGTACTTCTATTTCACTCGTTTCCCATGTATACATGTCGGCTGCACACTGTGAACAATATAGAATATTATTTCATATTAAAATGCGAGACATTGTACAAAAAAAGTTGATCGCAGTATATTGGGGTTTACTTTTAACTGGGATATTATTCACAATAGCAATATTCTGATCAATACAATTACGCCAACAAGGTCAACTTTAAAAATAAATGTCATTGATGGTTCACACTCTGATATACCATTATGTTGCTGCTATATGAACATAAATGATCCATTGCAACAACATGTATGTGGAATTACACACTATTCAGTTCATGAATTGCACTTATAATAATATAATTAGGTCATCTCTCAACAATATACGTCACCTGCCAGCATTAGTCAGTTATTTAGGTCACGCCAAGGTCATCTAGGTCACGTGATATGGGGGTCAACACTTGGTTATTAACATTTGATCTTATAAATACCCTTATTAGAATAATATTCTGGCCAAGACAATTACGTCAAGGTCAACTTTAAAAAACAAATGTCATCTTTTTGTTTCATTGTCTGCTACTTGGTGGCAGCACACATTTCAGGTAACAGAAAATGGATATGAAACCTGTGGACACAATAGCCTGTTTTTCTTACTCCGAAAAGTCGAATAACGTTAATAATAAAGCTGTTGAAAAAAAAAGTGTTGTAAACTACATAGCATACATTATCACACAAGTGTTCAAATGATTCTACGACCATTTTGAAAATGTTGTTGATGTACCTAGACTTAAAGGGGTGAGTGAAGCGGCTGGACAACCACAGCCCAAACAAAAGAACATAATTTACAGCACTTGTCACCA
>JAODUO010000565.1:0-20000 GCA_025642075.2 Ridgeia piscesae
ACAACAAAACCTACACTACACATACACATCACAACCAACACTCACACCTCAAAACTCACAACTCAAATCAACCCACACACTCACCCCTACACCCCACACTCCCCCTCACACACTCACACACACACTACACCTCACACCCCCAACACTAAACACCACACCCACCCCACACACTACACACTCACACACTCACACACTCACACACTCACACACTCACACACTCACACACTCACACACTCACACACTCACCACACACTCACACACTCACACACTCAAAAAAACACTCACACACACACTCACACACTCACACTACACTCATACACGCTCACACAAAATCACACACAGATACTCACACACACACGTACAAACACAGTCACACACATACACACATATACACGCACCACATATACACAGACACATTCACACACACTCACACACATATACACACTTACACACACATATACACATATATACACACTCACACACATATACACACATATACACACTCACACACACAATCACAATCGCATGCATACACTCACACATATACACTCATACACACGTACACACACACACACACACACACACACACACACACACACACACACACACACACACACACACACACACACACACACACACACACACACACACACACACACACACACACACACACACACACACACACACACACACACACACACACACACACACACACACACACACACAACACACACACACACACACACACACACACAATCACGCGTCTTTATCACTGGAACATAACGCCATCATCACTTCAGCATCCCACAGGCATTGCATTGGCATCACGCCTTTTTCATATGGGTATTGAAAGACATAATAGCGTCGCTTAGATGCTGTGATTGACGATCAATATTCTTTTAGAAATGATTAAGTCAGAACGGGGCGTTCGAGCATGCCAGCATTTATTCGAGTTTTCACAAATGTCTAGCAAGTTTGAGCGATATTAGCCCCTCTATTCAGTCGCCCACTTACGGCTAGCCCGTGTCAACGAGTCAAGACTAACCAAGTTGTCGCCCCACTTGTCACGCATAGTGAACGCCTGATTGCCGTCACAAACCGGTCGATTTGGGCAGCAGGACGCGTATGTGTGCTTCCTTGCGGTGATGTAGCTACTATCGATTATATGGATCTAACGACTGACAGGAATACGGTGATTACTTGAGAATAGAGAGTGCGGTTTCAGTGCAGGAAGATCGGACCACAGAACAGACCATGTACAGCGTCTACATTAGCAGTAGTGTTCTAGGGAAGGGATTTTATCCGTTTTATTCAACATCTCGTAAGTACACTTATGAAAATTCGCTGTATCCGTTTTATGGGGGAGGGGCGAGCAATGGACACGTCCAACAGATTGTGCAGTTACAATGAAAACAACAGGTAAATTGTTATTGTTGAAGGAAGCAGTATAAATTTTATTTCCATTTATTACTTACGTATGCCTGTCACCTCTCATGGGGCATAGACTGCCAAGAACAGCTTTGCAGCATTCCCTGTCCTGTGCTATTTTCTGAAGTTGTTTCCATATGTAGCCCACATGGAACTTCAAGTTCTCAGCACCAGGTGTCTCTTGGTCGACCTCCTCTTCTCTTTCCCCGCGGGGTCCGGATGTCGTCCTATTTATTACAACACCCTTATTCTTCCCTCGTTACTTCTGCTTCAGCCATTTTGTTTCTTCGTCACCCGCTTCTCCCACACATTTCAGTGCTTCTTTCTGATCTATTTTGTTAACAAAACTACAACGACCAACCGACAAAGACAATTGCACATTTATTGTATTGCACATTTTACGTATTGACGAATGTTGACTTTCTTACGTATCCACTTTACGCGACTGGCAGATCTATCATGTCGTCAACTCAAAAATGGATTACAAATTGTGATAAATTAAAGTATTCCAAAAAGCTAATATCTATCAGATGGGTGCAACTAATATGGTTTTTGCCGACAGGTATACAGGTGATATATGAAAAGAAAAGAAATGTTTAATTTGTGAGAAAAGAAAATACGATGAAGTACAATAAAAAGAGAGTAAATAATTAACTGTTGCATTTAATCGCTGGCATGTGGCAGTGATATTGTTTATATCTTGAGAACAATAATAAAGTTACAACAACAAAGGTGTTATTTTTGTTGAACGTGGAAAACTATATCGTTAATGCACCATGGAATAAATAATTTAAACGATGACTGACAAATACAACAGTCCGACCATAAATATCAATACATCGTGGATTCATTGTCCATAACTCTACCTGACAGGCATGTTAATGTTGTCCATAAATCTACCAGACAGGCATGTTAATGTTGTCCATAAATCTACCAGACAAGTAGCTGTCAAAACAATTATGTTTTCAAAGATCTACGTCGGAACAGTCACTCCAAAAGCCGTAACATTAACAATGTCTTCAATACAAATACGTTTACGTCAGAAACTACGGAACAACAGGGCCTCTGTATAACTATACCTAGTCTCATCTGACATTAACAGTTATAGCGGTAGTAATTGTCGCTACCCGCTAACGTTTGTTGGCAAATACAGTAATATTTGCACTTGGTGAACTTCTCGACAAGACTGACGCTCGAAGAATAATTATGACGCGAAAAAAATATCGGAGGAAGAAACAGAGATTCCCGTACGATGGTCTATTTCCAGCGATGTGCCAGGCATTATAAGCGCACGTGAATTTTAGTAGCATTAATTAAGATTTTAATGACAGGCGTATTAATGGTGACTTTACAACTAAGTTTTGAAACATTTAATACTACGACGGCTAAGTGTAGCATTATAATGTCGGAGCTTCCATAATAAATATATAAGCATTCCTAATAATAAATACTAATGCTAATAATAATTAAGTATTAACGAATATATTTACCAAACATATTTCATATAAATACGTGTTTTATGTACAAACATAATATTTTTTTTAGTAATAAGTATTTGCCTTGTCAATACTGTAAACATACGCACAATGCCTCCATGGTTAGAAATAGTGACAAATTATATCAATATGACAATTGTATTACTACATCCTGAACTGAATTTGAAATATGATCAGTTCATCTTCGAACGGTTTTACTGATATAACCTGCGGTCTCCGCAGTTCGAAATTGCCACGACTTAATCGAAGGTTGTTTAGCTGTTATTTGTTACGAGATTGAGACGGCTCTGAAACGACGGTTTTGGCAAACATAGCCAAGAATTTCGCTCTTTATGTTGTAACTAAAACGTGGATTACTGTTATCGAAACCTATTTATTATCCGTTTGTCATGGCGTGGAAGTATAAGAGTCGCAGAGAGAGCGATACCCTAGGGTAAAGAGTGAAGCGAGTAGAATTGACTCCGAGTTCTGATTGCTTGCAGACTGACAATAAAAGCGAGCTGTCCCATGCATCTGGAGAAGTACCCCATGGATGTGCAGATCTGTCCTATCCGTCTCGCTAGTCGTGAGTCGTAGAATACATTATTGATTACAGTCACAGCTGAATATGCTATTGTTACACTTGTAGAAATAATACTGACATAATTTTTCGCCTTTTCGTCTTTCATCGACATCATTGCGTGCAAACCCAGACACGGAACGCATTAATTACGCCAAATTGAATAATAATAACAAATAAAAAAATATCCAAATTGCATATTGCATTAACATTCGCATGTGTGTGCGCATGCGCGCGCGTATGTGTGTGTATGTGTATGTGTGCGTACGTGTGCGTATGTGTGTATGTGTGTATGTGTGTATGTGTGTATGTGTGTATGTGTGTATGTGTGTATGTGTGTATGTGTATAGTATGTAAAAGTATAAATATATATTTATATATATATGTGTATATATATATGTATATATATATATATATATATCTTATGTTGTATGTGTGTGTAAGTGTGTTATATATATATATATATATATATATATATATATATATATATATATATAGTATGTATGTGTGTATGTGTGTAGATGTGTGTGTGTGTGTGTGTGTGTGTGTGTGTGTGTGTGTGTGTGTGTGTGTTGTGTGTGTATGTGTGTGTGTGTGTGTGTGTGTAGTGTGTTGATGTATATATATATGTGTATGATGTGTGTGATGTGTGTAGTGTGATGTGTGTGTATGTGTGTGTGTGTGTGTATATGTATGTATGTGTGTGATGTGTGTGTGTGTGTGTGTGTGTGTTATGTGTGTTGTGTGTATGTGTGTATGTGTGTATGTGTGTATGTGTGTGTGTATGTGTGTGTGTGTGATGTGTGTATTGTGTTTGTGTGTGTATGTATGTGAGTGCGTATGTGTGTATGCATGTGTATGTGTATGTGTGATGGGTATGTGTTTGTGATGTGTGTATGTGTGTGTAATTATTGGATTGTATTGTATGTGTATTGTGTATGTGTGTATGTGTGTATGTGTGTATGTGGTATGTTATATATTATTGTGTATATTTATTATGTATTGTATGTATGTGTGTATGTGTGTATGTGTGTATGTGTGTATGTGTGTATGTGTGTATGTGTGTATGTGTGTATGTGTGCATGTGTGTATGTGTGTGTGTGTGAGTATGTGTATGTGTGTGATGTGTGTATGTGTGTATGTGTGTATGTGTGTCTGTGTGTATGTGTGTGTATGTGTGTGATGTGTGTATGTGTGTATGTGTGTATGTGTGTATGTGTTGTGTGTGTGTATGTGTGTATGTGTATATGTGTGTATGTGTATGTGTGTATGTGTGTATGTGTGTATGTGTGTATGTGTGTATGTGTGTATGTGTGTATGTGTGTATGTGTGTATGTGTGTATGTGTGTATGTGTGTATGTGTGTATGTGTGTATGTGTGTATGTGTGTATGTGTGTATGTGTGTATGTGTGTATGTGTGTATGTGTGTATGTGTGTATGTGTGTATGTGTGTATGTGTGTATGTGTGTATTATGTGTATGTGTGTATGTGTGTGTGTGTATGGTGTATGTGTGTATGTGCGTGATGTGTATGTGTGTATGTGTGTGTATGGTGTATGTGGTATGTGTGTTAATGTGTATGTAGTGTGTTAATGTATATGTGTGTGCATGTGTGTATGTGTGTGATTGTGTGTATGTGTGTATGTTGTGTATTATGTGTGTATGTGTGTATGTGTTTGTATGTGTGTGCATATGTGTATTTGTGTGTATGTGTGTATGTGTGTATGTGTGTATGTGTTATGTGTGTATGTGTGTGTATGTGTGTGTATGTGTGTATGTGTGTATGTGTGTATTGTATGTATGTGTGTATGTGTGTATGTGTGTAGTGTGTGTATGTGTGTATGTGTGTATGTGTGTAGTGTATATATGTGTGTATGTGTGTATGTGTATGTGTGTATGTGTGTATGTGTGTGCATGTATATGTATGTATGTGTGTATATGTGTGTGTGTGTGCATGTGTGTGTGTACGTGTATGTGGGTGTTTGTGGGGTGGAAGAGCAAGGGTGCTGTGGAAGTGTATACTTTCGTGGCGGCAAAAGTGTTTGAAACTCATCAATTGCAACCACCTAATTGACGCTCTACAAAAACAACAACCCGAAAACGCTAACAAAACATTTCGAATTGCACCGTCTTGACTCTCGCCAAAACCCCAACATCCAGCCTAAGATTTCTTGGAGGATGTAATTCATTATGATTACCCAACTACAGCGAAATTCCTGGGGGCAACTACCCATCTTCCCATCCTCGTCGCACCGCCTACGAATATACCATCGCAGTAATAAATCAATTACCAGTTGTTATCCGTAGCCATAGTACAGCATGTCGCGTTGTCGCGCTTGTATTTGCTGGGCATTAATCGCTACATAGTGACGTCACAGTTCGAGCGCGATAAATGTAAAATCGTCAGTCACCAGCAAATCATTTAAAACATAGATACCATGGGCTGTTATTATCCATAGTGATTATTGTGAAGCGTTGCCTAAAATTTCGTCCGATTAGTTAAAATGTGATGTAGGTTTACATCGCCGTCTTGTATTATGATGCAGTGAATTCACGTGATCTGTGTTTGATATCGAAATATGTCTCACAAACCTGTTTGTCTCGTGTTAATTTGAGACAAGTATCTTTGCCTATAAGTAAATATATATGTATATGTATATGTATATATATATATATATATATATATATATATATATATATATATATATATATATATATAGCCCGTAACATTTCTGCGCATGCGCAAGTCAATTGTTGTCATTAATTAGTATAGTTATACTTGCTTTGAATTTTTGTATTAGAGAGAGATGAGTCAGATATATATATATATATATATATATATATATATATATATATATATATATATATATATATATTGACTTTAGGCAAAGATACTTGTCTCAAATTAACACGTGACAAACAGGTTTGTGAGACATATTTCGATATCAAACACAGATCACGTGAATTCACTGCATCATAATCCAAGACGGCGATGTAAACCTACATCACATTTTAATCGCACGAGATTTTAGGCAATGCTTCACACATAGAAATTCAATGGGACGCGTAGTAGTAACTATACTAACTAATGACAACAATTGATTCGCGCATGCGCAGAAATGTCACCCGGCTGTTACTTAACGATAAATAAATGTAGTAAACGGTACAGCGTTGTGTCTGCCGCAGACGGCTACGGAGAGGACGACGTGTTGTACGTTTGGACTCATGGAGCAGACCGGTCGATCAAGATGGCGCCCGACATGAAACTTTCGCAGTATGATCTTGTCGGTTTGTCGGCGGGAAACACGACGGCAATGTCGGCTGGTAAGATACGACTGACCTTCAGGAGCCAGTGACAGCGATTTCATAATATGAGAGCCTGCAAACATAAATGTGTCGATTAGACAACACACTGTTTTTGTAATAGAAAAGTCACAACGGTACCTACGTCATAGGATTTGACGAGCACATAATACATTATAAAAACTATGTTTCACGACCTTTTATGAATACAGTTTATAGTAACTGCAAAATATTAATATCATTGCCATGAACGCAGTTTGGCGTACGTGTGTGCGCATATAAGTAGGGAAGCACACGGTTGTATGCAGCAGTGATGAACCACCTCGTGCAGCACGCACGGTGGCGTACGTACACTCCTACACACACCACACACCACACACCACACACCACACACCACACACCACACACCACACACCACACACCACACACCACACACCACACACCACACACCACACACCACACACCACACACCACACACCACACACCACACACACACAACACACAACACACAACACACAACACACAACACACACACACAACACAATACACACCACAAAACACACACCACAAAACACACACCACAAAACACACACCACACAACACAACACACAACACACAACACACAACACGCACCACATACCACGTACCACGTACCAGGTACCACGCACCACACACCACGTACCACACACCACACACCACGCACCACACAACAATATATATAATATATTTCCGTGAACGATACTACAAAACACGTTCAGTTTGATTCTGTTTCTCCCATGACAATGACATGAGGTCGACTCGGACGTGGTCAGTTGTGTTGAACAGGTCAGCGTCACTCGGTGCTGTTCGCCCAGTTCGTGTTGCGACGTCACACCGGCTACTTCCTCATCAACTTCTACATGCCGTGCTCCCTCCTTGTGGTCATCTCGTGGGTCGGCTTCTGGATCAACCGGGAGGCGACGGCCGACAGGATCGCCCTGGGTAGGTGGGCAGGGTCGCCCTGGGTAGGTGGGCAGGGTTGCCCTGGGACAAAGATGACGACGCCACGTGCGCGTGCGCGTGCGCGTGCTCCTCTGTCTCTCTCTTTTCTCCTTATCTATCCCCTCTCACTCTCTCACTCTCACACAAACTCGCACGCATGTAATGTGTCGCCGACATAACGCTGTAGCGGCGAAGATGTGATACATGTGCCTACCATGCAGTTTGCGCCGTTTGTGTTCATGTACTTTGTAGTGTAGGTGCATTGTCGTATGGACGTCAGCGTGGCACACACGGCACGAAAGTGTGACTAGCAGTCACGTACTGCCATCTGGTGGACTAATGTGCATAGCTGAATCAGAATGGATTGTATATGCATCAAATAGCTGCGTGCTGTCAGCTGCGGTAACACACACTTCCGGAGTCAGAAACACCCCTGGTCCTCGTCAATAGATTAATTTAAAATTTGTCGTAAACATGAAATGAAAACTTAGATAAACAAATCATAACTAATTTAGTAATTGTCTCTGTCTAGAAGATAAGTTTAAAATGTGTAAATTAAAACATTATATCTAGGTTAGTAATCGTCCTTGTCTGATGATCTCAAGAGTCAAGGGCTGCTATGGCCGATGACATAACGGAACATCTCATCCAGCTCGTTCTCGCAGTACACCCCGCAGTCGCCTTCCCGATGGTACGATTAAGTTGAAATATTTGGACAAGTCGTTTCGTGGACGTTGCAGGCATCACGACGGTGTTGACGATGGCATTCCTCGGGGTTGACAACCGACAAGACCTGCCCCGGATCTCCTACTCGACGGCACTCGACCTGTTCGTCGGCGTCTGCTTCTTCTTCGTCCTCGCCTCCATCATTCAGTTCGCCTCTGTCCACTACTCGACGACCTTCGGCAATGGAGAGGTGACGCTGGTCAGTGATGACTCGGACTCGTCCGACGATGAAACGGCACTGGACACGAGTTTGGTGAGACGGACAGAAACAGCAGATTGCACGTGAACACGTTATCGTTTGCTTACGGGGAGACCATTTTGATTGTTTTGTTTTGTTGTGTGTGTGTGTGTGTGTTGTGTGTGTGTGTGTGTGTGTGTGTGTGTGTGTGTGTGTGTGTGTGTGTGTGTGGTGTGTATGTGTGTGTGTGTGTGTGTGTGTGTGTGTGTGTGTGTGTGTGTGTGTGTGGTGTGTGTGTGTGTGTGTGTGTGTGTGTGTGTGTGTGTGATGTATGTATGTATGTATGTATGTATGTATGTATGTATGTATGTATGTATGTATGTATGTATGTATGTATGTATGTATGTATGGATGTATGTATGTATGTATGTATGGATGGATGTATGGATGTATGTATGTATGTATGGATGTATGTATGGATGTATGTATGTATGTATGTATGTATGGATGTATGTATGGATGTATGTATGTATGTATGTATGTATGTATGTATGTATGTATGTATGTATGTATGTATGTATGTATGTATGTATGTATGTATGTATGGATGTATGTATGTATGTATGTATGTATGTGTATGTATGTATGTATGGATGTATGTATGGATGTATGTATGTATGTATGTATGTAGTGTGTATGTGTGTGTGGGGGTTTGGGAAGGTGTTGGCATGTGTGTGGGGGGATATTTGTGTGTATGTGTATATGTATGTAAGGGGGTGTTTATGTGTGCGTGTGTGTGTAAGTATGTGTGTGTGGTGTGTGTGTGTGGCTATGTGGGTGATGAGTCGGTGTGTGGGTGGGTGAGTGGATGGGTGCATATATGCGTGTGTGTATGTATGTGTATGTACGTGTGCGTGCGTGTCTGAGTGTTCCTCTCACACTATTTGTCTCACGGCCGCCAAACTCTCACGCCTTTATCTGTGATGTTTTAGGAGAAAAGTAGGGCCTACATTTTGTTATCATCATTCTCCCGCTGTTAAGAATTACAACTTGTTTTGCACTTCGTAGCATAAAAGTGCACCGATTGCTGGATACGTAAAAGGACAACGAGTAGCATCTGGTAGGAAGACATTTTCGAATATTGCAGTCAACACGACGTTGGGCTATCACGTTGTGCTTTAGGTTTAATCAGCCGCATAAATAGTTTCACGTTTGACACAGTTTATATGTCGTTTCCGGTTGATAATTCCACATCATTCTGCTGTATGTGTATTATATATCTTCCTTTCCTGTGTTGTTCTTCTCTCCTTGCAGCGAGACGTTCCAAGACTTCGGTATGGCGGCTACGGGGGCATGTCAAGTCGAGCCATCAGCAAGTCGAATGGCGCCGGACGTACGTCGAGCAGTTACGCGCATGCGTTCGGTGATGGACGCGCGTGCGTTGACACGAAATCCGGTCGCTACAAGATGCCGTGTCTATTGCAGTTCTGGAACTGTCTGAAGGGCAACGCGAAGTACCGCGAGATGAAGTTGCGTGTGAAGCCGTGGGGAACCAATAGTGTCAGTCGCATAGACCGCTTTTCCCGTGTGTCGTTCCCGTTCGCCTTCAGCGTCTTCCAGGTGGCATACTGGCTAGTCTATTTCGACTTCAGCACCAGCGGACAGGTGAAAACGTGAGACGGAAGGCTGCCTGCTGGTGGGACCGGCTATCGTTGTGAACCAGTGTATTTCGGGAAGAAAAACAACATTTGTAAACATATCGCGTCACACGCAAATAGTTTCCATGACGCCGACATTTCTTACTTTAATTTATGTTATTTTCCTGAGTGAATTCTTTCGGTTTATATTAAGTCTTGTTTGTGGTTTGTTTTGGCAGATGCATTAGATGAATCGCATTTGTATGTTTGCCAGAGTTACGTGATATTACTAAATCGTGGCACGGTGAATTCATTCAACTTGCTAGTTTGATTGCTCCCATATGTCCTGTTCCCTTGCACATTTCAATAGCCGACAAGCAAATATTACACAATGCACGAATTGATATACATAAATGGATAAAATACATACAGGATAATAATAATAATAATAATAATAATAATAATAATAATAATAATAATAATAATAATAATAATAATAATAATAATAATAATAATAATAATAATAATAATAATAATAATAATAATAATAATAATAATAATAATAATAATAATAAAAGCATTTCTAAAAGTTCGTACTTCCAAGTTACCATGTTCGAAGACGCTGCTAAAAAGAAACAAAAAGTTAAAGGACATAAAACATGGCATCAAATATCCAACTGAATTATCATTAAGAAATGAATATGTTTATAAAAAAAAAGTATTACGGATGTAAGCCTATTTAAAGCTGCTCAGAATAATTAATAAATAAATAAGTAAATCCTGAAAACATAAGAAGTCCAATCGGGCGACAATATTAAATGTCCGCCAAAGTAAAAAATTCTATTGAATAAGTGAGTATCTGTAAATGGAAGTGAATGTGGTACTCAGGGAATAGCACATCTCACTCAGATAGATGGAAAGTAATGTGTCGAACATCCTCACCATCAAAGAACTCGATTGTTCCAACCGATAAAGTGATAAATGCACTGGTAAAGTTACAAAGGCTACATATATGATTGTGATGATAAATGATTATGATAATGATAGTAGTAATGATGAGTGCATGGCGCCTATAACACATAACGTGACGTTGATTGTCTTGTAGCAGCCTCTATTCCCACCGGCGCGCTCAATGCATAACTTCTACTGTATTCGCCAGGTGGCGACACAATTCACCATAGTTAAAGGAACTGAGGTGGCTATTTGCTACCTCTCCACGTCCAAACGTATGTAAACGGCTGATGTCAATCTTGTCAACAGTACCTTCAGTGTAACTGAATGTAATCCAATATAATCTAACTTAACCCTAAACCTAATACTAACCTTAAAACGAACCCTAAACGTAAATATGTTTATACATCGGAACAGCCATAAAACGGCTTTTGGAGGTAGAGGGGTAGCAACGGTCAACCGTACAATTAGTGCTGCCTTAAACCCGGAATTTCATGTCAACGGGCTTTCTCCAATTAAAATTTAACTTGCGAGCATAAAACGTATATGTCGTGGAGAGCAAATGTTAAAAAGTTAAACCATTACCTAACGAATATACTTATTTCCGGTATGACACCAATAATGCATACGTGATACATCTAATGTGTGTTGTTCGTGTACGAATGGTCCGTAATGGTCCGGGGTGACGTGAGGAAGTCAGCGGAGACAAGGCGCATGCATGCGGCGGTCATGAGAGTCAGGCGGGAGGAAAGAATTACGCTGTACATCACTTCAAGAGCTTTCCCGTTTTCTCTGTTGCCAATGTGGTTGAGACTGGTGTTCCGGAATTGTATATAGTCACTCCATAAAGGCTACAATATGACTCGTCAATATGCTAAACGTCATACGCCGTCGTCGTCCGAGGCATGCGGATGACGATGATACAAATAAAAACCGATCATGTTGCCATGGCCGTGCTCTTCGTTTTGCAACACTTGTAGTCTCCGACCAGGTCGGCATGCATCGTGTCGTAGATTACAGGTCCGCGTTCAATACGGTCATCCCATAGCAGTTCTTTGATACGTTGCATCTGGTATCATTAGGCGCATCGCTGTGTTACTGAATTCTTGAATCTCTTCTGCAGCGACCACAGGTTGTCAACATTAACGGCATTGAACACTGGAACACCTCAGAGAGTTCTTTACCCGTATCTATACTCCCTTTTCACAACTGATTGAGTTTCCCAACAATCGCCCGTACAATTAGTAACGTTCGCTGTTGACACCACATTGAAAGGGCTGACGTGGACAGGCTGGTGTCGTGGTGTTGTGATGTGACGATAACAAGTTGAATACTTCCAAAACGTGGGAGATGATCGCTGATTCTACGAAGAAGAAAATCCCATTATTAGTAGTGACGTTAGCCCTATCTTCTCGAAATGGTGGACTGTTTCAAATTTCTGGTATGATAATATCAAGTGACTTGAGATGGTGAAATACACATATGACAGAAGTGAAAAAGGCTAAACAAAAGTTGTATTTTCTACCCTAACAAAAGCAGCAAGGACTGAGGAGGGAGATTCTTGTTCAGTTCTATCGTTCTGCTATTCTTGCTATTCTGACTATTCTTGCATTCTCAATGTGTGTGTGTGGTTCGGCGGCATCAGCCAGCGCCAGAGGAGCAGGCTTGACATTGTGATGAAAACAGCGGCCTTCCCAACTTATCCGCAGTGATCTCCAATATGGATCACCCTTTTAACAGCTATAGTCAACGATAAACAAAAAAGAGCTGGATATACTATTTTGTTTGTCCAATCTCACCCGCTCATCATCTGTTCGGATTATTACCATCAGGCAAGTGTTTCAGAAGCATCAGTACAAAAACAAATGGCTTTAGAAACAGTGTTTACCCCGTGCCGTAGCAGCCTTATCGGGAATGATATATAGCACATAGCGGTAGACACCTTGGGATGTTAACTTGGCTGTTTTCATCATTCTAGCCGGCTTTTTCTTTCTTCTGACGCTGGTCGGTGTTGCCCGGCCGCACGCGTGCGGGGAAGTGTGGGTGTACGTGTTCTTGAATAGCGGGCCAATAGTGCTGACCACGAAATCATTTTTATTGTGACATTTTAACTTAACTTAGTAATTTGAAATAGGAATTTTTTCATGTTAAAGGGCATTTTAGACATATAATCTATTTACAGGTGTATACTCATTTTGACTTGAATTTTGCATTAACAGTTGCAGATAAGCAAACGGAAGGTTGTTTAGACACAATACAGTTCTGGATGGCAGATAATTCTATGTGTATTAACAATGACAAGACTCACTCTCTTCCGATCGTGTCTGCATCTGCCGGTGAACATTAACTGTTTGCTAAATTATGTATTACTAGTATCAATATGTTAAGTCGGAGGAAGGCTCCAGTGTTATTTCCTATTCAGAAAGTACAGTGTCTGGCAGTACCGACAACACAGCTTAGTAGCCCGAATGAAGGTTAGTAATCACATGCATTTGTGGCTTGTTAGTATTATGTTTCAGCTATGTTTTGTGTGGTTTTGCCATGGAGGACACTTCTAATATAACACTAGAAAGTATGTATACATCCTGTTAAAAGTACACAGCGCATGAATGGAACGCTACCGCTGCTTCACGTCATAAACTGTAGCGTAGTCAGTAGACAGACGACATTTTAAATTCCCGGCATTTCCTCAAAAACGGAATTCTTTCAATAAGGATTTGAGTGCTGGGCGTAGGGTAAGATGCGGGTATTTACATTTGTGGAGATGCCTCTGGGTGGCATATTCCACCAGCAATAGTATATCGACGGTTCAGAAGACACTTTATAAAATGTCGAATTTTTATTTAAGAATATTTAATTAAATTTATGTTGTACGGAACACAGCCAGGACTTTCGCAAGGGGACTTTGTCCAACCTTTGTCGTTACCTTATTTGTCGCAAATTTGATCACAATCAATCTTGGTAGGGAACTTTGGCCTTTTAAATAGCATAGCAAAAACAAATTTAGCTTAGTATAACTTGCTGTGAAAAAATGTAAATTTTACACGTATAAATTTACACCAGAATCTTTGTGTTTTATTAATCGCAAGAAATGCCCCGAAAATACAAGAAAAACTAATAATCGGTCCGCCTGGGCTGAAGAAAGTTTACGACATGCTACAGACGAAGTGTCAACCAGGTTGTCCATGTGGGCTGCTGCAAAGACATGCAAAGACGAATATGAAATTAACTTAGTAACTTACATTCAGCAGCTTGGCAAGGTAGGCTATCCACCAAGCAAAATAGCGATCCGTCGTCTTGTCTATTCATTTTGCTGAGACCAATTACATTGCACATCGCTTTAGCAAAGAAGTGGAATGAAGTTGTGACTGAATGAGAGTGTTCAAACAACGTCACAGTCACGAACATCTATGAGAACGTCAACTGCGTGTGGCATGGGATATGCCGTGAGGAAATAAATAACTACTTCCAGTTGCTACTAACTGTTTACCCAGAGACTGGCCTAGTGACGCATCCTACAAAAATAGATAACAATGATGAAAATGGCTTACAACACAAGGTTATCGCCACTAAAAGTGCCCGTGACATCAGCTGAGAATGGGAAGTGATCAGTGTAATTGCGTGCCGCATTGCAGAGGGGACGTTTTTCCAAATTAAAGGAAGCGGGATGAGTTCGACCGAGTGGTTCACGAGTGGTGATGGGAGCTAAGTCTGCAGGTGTTAATGTGGACGTGTTTCTCGGCTTGTTGAGAGACCACTAAGTTGTACCAAGTAAAGATAATGACAAAGTTCTCATCATATTGGGTGGTCGTAGCTCCCACTGCTCTGGTGTAGTTGTTCTTGACCGTGCATATGCAAACGACATTGCCTTGCCGTGTCTTCTAAGTCACACGACGAAATATCTGCAACCGTTACATGACCACAGAAACCTACCGGCAATGTGGCGCTCTTACTTGGCTTCACAGTGACCCTGTAAAACAACTGACGACCTGCTAAATTCAACATGGGTGCTCGCTGCAACTGTGGGAACAGGTGTCGCAGGTTTTCGGGCGTGTAGTATTTACCACACGATCCACTAGCAAGACGAGAGCACGCACGTGCACTTGCAGACAATACAGTGCAAACCTATGTGGAGGAAACATTAGCAACAAATCCAGACCATCAACATGCTACGTAATTATTAGTATTGTTTTACATTTTAAACATTAACCAAAATGTTTTACTCATTTATTCTGTTACTATTGAGCATACATATAAAATAACTTATTAGTATTATTGTTATGGGATTATTTGCTAACTTTAATGTTATAATAAATCAATAGTATATATATATATATATATATATATATATATATATATATATATACACGCACACACACACAATATATATATATATATATATATATATATATATATATATATATATATATATATATATATATATATATATATATATACACAATATAGTGTGTGTGTTATATATATATATATATATATATATATATATATATATATATATATAGTATTGAATTAATATATCCCATTTTATTGTATATAGGCACTACATGACTCAAAGACCAGAACACATTCATTTTTGTCGTGAAGTTTACATTGCATGTTGAAAATGGCGAATTTATTATTAAATATTATAATGATTTATCTCGTGTCCAGTGTGACTATAATTAGGCAGCCGGTCTCCGGACTAGCAGTCACTTCAAAGAATGAAGATGAACAGGGCGAATTTGGTTTTAGTGCATCTGTCAACGTGTGTCGTCACCGTAAACATCATGATTAAGAAACTACAAAATGCACCTAAACATTCGCACTCAGACGCCAGGAGTCCTCTTTGTCGGTCTTTACCCAAGTCAGTAAACAATGACAAGGCCCATTTAAATTTAGTACGCATAGGTTAGGCGCGGTCAGGCGTTTGTCTTCGTTCAACTGGGTCAGCTACATAACAAATCTAGCCCAGTACAGTGGTCAAGTTGGTTGCCGACGTCAACAAGACGGTCAGTGAATGGGGCGTTACTGTCGGATGTCCACTTTACACCAAGCAAAATAGCACTTTCTTTTATATGGACGAAGGTGACGGAAATCCAGTTTGCAGTCGCCTTTGGGCTGTCTGTAATGTATCACACGCTGTGGTGCTTACAATACGTGTAAATGCATATACGTATACAGACATACATTATACAGACACACATTTATACAATCACACATGCATACAGGCACACATGTATACAGACACACATGTATAAAGACACACGTGTACACAAACAAACATGTATAATACATACCTATATACAGACACACATCATACAAACACACATGTATACATACATATTTGTATACATACACACATGTCTACACATATAAATACTGATTACATACCAAAAAAAAATTAAAATACAGTCACTACATTAAATCAAAGTTCCAGTGTTTATGAAACAGTTAACTTTGGCCTACATACATCAGTCACTCCACGGTGGTAGGCTGAATGTCAAAGGACCACATGACAGATTGCCTTTACGTCCCCCGTCAAGGCAATAAAAACCAAGGGTGACTATACGTTATATACCTCACAAAGAGAAGCAGGCACCGTCTCAAAACCAGGCCAAACTAAAAGTGATCAATTGTTAAAGGTATCCCAAATTCCGAAGAGCAATGTACTCTTTGCAATGCACATTTATAATATTATCAATATTTATGAGTTCATAATACGTACGTGGGTGTTATGAGTATTCTGTCGACGAAGCAAATATGCCTGAGATTGTGTATATACGTTTGTCTTCAAGTTTTAGGGTTCCCACGGCCATATGTCACACTTCGGAATATGCATTCAAGTGTTTTCACAAACAGCTTGGGTGATGTTGTGTTTCCTTGGCACAATCTTTTACTGGTGTAGATCGTGTTGCTTTCGTTGTATAGGTGGACGTTGGTATACATATATCTCAGGGTTGGAAGTATAAATCTTCTATTCCCTGTTCTTGAAACTAATTTACACTGAGTTGAAACCTTTCTTGAAGTCGACGAATTCGATGCATACGGGAGTATTACTGCATATATCTTACCAAATATCACGTAAGCAAATCACCACTTTACAACATTGATTTTAAACAACGAACCATATTAAGTCGCATAAGGTTATTTTGTATTGAAGCCAAAACTGCTGTATCACATAAAAATTCTGTCATAATTATTTTATAGATTTGGCACAAATTCATTCTTTATATATACACATGTGTATATCTGTCGACGATCTGGTTTCTCTGTGTAACATTTTAGAGAGTCCATCAGCTGTTGATATTTCATCAGTTGAGGTCTTATTTTACAGAGTGGGGGGATCAAAGCGGTGCAAAACTGAATGTCACAATTGTCAAAGTAATTGTCACTTTGCTGTGGAATTTCACAAAACATGTTTGATTTAGTACCGGAGTGACCTGTTCACCATGATTTCTCGTCTGGGCCTTGATCGTTGACTGACGTAAATCGTCCTTTATATTATTTCCCCTTTACAAACGACACACATGACCCAGCGGCATCAATCACGACGTACCTACGGCGTGTACTGTTGTTGAAGCTGGAGACATCGGCTGGTATTGGTTCAAAGAAACGTCTGTTTTGTTGAGCGATGTTTGTTTTCTTGTTACACGGAATGTTTGCTCGGTCACCAGCGTTTGCCTTTGTATCCAGAGAGCTGAATGCACCGTTCCTTCCTCTCTTTGTACCGTGATAGCTGAATGCACCGTTCCTTCCTCTCTTTGTACCCTGATAGCTGAATGCACCGTTCCTTCCTCTCTTCTTCCCTACTCATTGCGATACTGTTATGATTGTTTTCTGTGTTCGGGTGTTCTCTGTTCTGTATTCTCACCTCGCCGCTGTGATTCCGCAAAGGCCGACGTTTGCGGAATAATACAAATTGTATCGTTGCATAGCTATCTTTATACAAGGACATGTTCGTGTATCGAGAATGAATGTTAATAACTCGGTCAGATGTCGTGTAGATATATTTGAATCAAGCCAGGCACGCACACACACGCACGCACGCACGCACGCACAATACACACACAGTTACGCACGTTTGCACGCGTACATACACACACACACACACACACACACACACACACACACACACACACACACACACACACACACACAAACACGCGCCACACATATAATGTCCATGCACATGTTGCATTATATAATTGTCGTGTACAACAGAGGCTGTCCAGTACACACGCCCTCTTTACCACGAGACTCTCAGTACTCCGTTAATTAAGTGACCCTGAACTAATGCAAATTATCTTTCTGACATAAAATTGCAACACAATTACCCTTTATAAACGAAGCAACAATAATGATAAAAGGAAAGAGCCTTAGGCTACAGAACGCTCATTGTGTCCACATTGTTGCCACTTCTCCCAGTCGCCCCCGTGTTTACAGTGAATAACTAACAGCCCGGAGCAAATTATAATAATAACATACGGAGTTAGTGATGCGATATTGAAACGTTTCTGATAAAGCATAGCTTTGTATTAGTTGCCCTGTTGTGTTCGCATGGCGCATTTTCGTGGAATGCACCCCACCGTCATGTGTCGTATGACCCAGGCCCTATATATACAGGTCTTAGGGAAGAAATACATGTGACTTAGAGTACACAGTCCAAACTAAACCATTCGGTTAATTTTATTTAACCACAGAGATGTGTCCTGTTATAAACTACATCATTATTCATATGGCAATTTCATAGAATTACCTACTTCGAAACCAGATGGTTTGCGGTGACACAGTATAAGAATGTTGTTGTAAAAAAGCGGTGAATGAGTCAGCTTGTGGCTGCTTGGTATTTTTGCAAGTGTTTTTTTTCAAGAGCGGTGACGTCACTGTGCAATCATAATGGAATGTGTGTGACTTCATGGTCTATGCTTCTCTGTCTCCCTGACTCCCTGACTCCCTGACTCCCTGACTCCCTGACTCCCTGACTCCCTGACTCCCTGACTCCCTGACTCCCTGACTCCCTGACTCCCTGACTCCCTGACTCCCTGACTCCTGACTCCCTGACTCCCTGACTCCCTGACTCCCTGACTCCCTGACTCCCTGACTCCCTGACTCCCTGACTCCCTGACTCCCTGACTCCCTGACTCCCTGACTCCTGACTCCCTGACTCCCTGACTCCCTGACTCCTGACTCATGACTCCTGACTCCTGACTCCTGACTCCTGACTCCTGCTCCACCTGACTCTCCTGACTCCTGACTCCTGACTCCGACTCCTGACTCCTGACTCCCTGACTCCTGACTCCCTGACCTGCTCCTGACTCCCTGACTCCCTGACTCCCTGACTCCCTGACTCCCTGACTCCCTGACTCCCTGACTCCCTGACTCCCTGACTCCCTGACTCCCTGACTCCCTGACTCCCTGACTCCCTGACTCCCTGACTCCCCTGACTCCCTGACTCCCTGACTCCCTGACTCCCTGACTCCCTGACTCCTGACTCCTGACTCCTGACTCCTGACTCCTGACTCCTGACTCCTGACTCCTGACTCCTGACTCCTGACTCCCTGACTCCCTGACTCCCTGACTCCCTGACTCCCTGACTCCCTGACTCCCTGACTCCCTGACTCCCTGACTCCTGACTCCCTGACTCCTGACCCTGACTCCCTGACTCCCTGACTCCCTGACTCCCTGACTCCCTGACTCCCTGACTCCCTGACTCCCTGACTCCTGACTCCCTGACTCCCTGAC
>JAODUO010000565.1:25000-42500 GCA_025642075.2 Ridgeia piscesae
AGATATCATCTGTGTCCGTGGGGCAGTCTTATACTTGATGGTAGCGCCGATTAATGTGTAGTTTGCTTTAGTTTGATTGAATCGACGACAATTGACAACACAGGCTAAGAGACATGGTCTATTACACAATCAGGATATCACTCCCTGATTGGGTCTACTATCCGTTGTCACGCATCCAGGGACATCTGGGTAGTGTTGAACGCTTTGACATACACACATTTTTTGTACACTTATGTATCTGTCATTAGATATACTATATGCCCACAGTACTGGTTAAACATTACACAATGGTGAGTCGTTATGATAGCCAATCGATTTTCATTTAGGAGCAATTGTCCGTAACAAATCAGTCTGTAGAGTACAACTTTTCATCGACAAGCAACTGTCATGGCGAACAAGTATACGTTGTGGTACAAACGTTGCCTGAAAAAAGGTAAGATGTAATACAAACATGTGCTACTATCAATCAAGTGTAACCAGCCATGCTTTTTAGAATCATTCATGTTTACATCTGTTTTGACTTTTGTCTCGTTGCTAATATTCTGGAGACTTCCAAAATTCCAGTAATCCGTAGTTATTGAAATATATTTAGAAACAATCTTAAGTCGGCCGCATATTGTGAAGCGATGCGGCGTAAGTGACTAATTCTCTAGACAAAAGACGTACGACCCCTTCCCCCGTACTGCTGACGGGTATACGAGGTCGTAACTTAATGGGTTAGCATATAACTGTCACCATGTGTTAGATTTATGCTCTACCGAGGTTCTTGACAATGTAAGTTAAGGTTGCATGTGGACTGACATGTTATTTCGTCGTGTTGGTGAGAGGCGGAATAGCAGTTTTAATTGTCAGAAGTTGTGCTCCTGTTCGTTGGTCGTTGGTTATTCTTCGTTCGTCTGTCGTCTTCGTCGTCCTTTAGTGCCCAATACGACGCAAGGTCATCCAGCAGCACAAAGGAGCGTGACAGTTGAGTTATTAGGTGAATGGGTTCTGGTCCAGTCATTTAGCCACAGCGGAATGCTTTTCGACATCAAATGTCTTCCTGATCTGACAGACCATACCTCTACATTCTAAGTTGTTATGCTGCCGTGTCTGGCTTGGGCTTTGGCACAGACATCACCCATCGAACCAGAAGGAAAGTATACTATTGAAGCTATATTTACGTCAAGGATCATACAAATTGCACCTTGCGTGGCTTCTGTCTATAGAGACAGTGCCTTTTGTAACAGCAGCCATGTTGATTGACTGGCACGACGTCTCGCAAGCGTGCATCCTTGTCCTGTGTCTGGTGTGCTTCGATGTGGTTTGCGAGCCTGCAGTAAGACAAGTTCGTCAACCACTCTGTCTCGTGTCTCAGCATCAGCCGGCCACCACGCACATAGGGTTATTTTTTGACGTCTCCTGTGATCACAATTTTGCATCTCAATTAGGATTTGTCTACTGGACGCTTGCCGTCTTTTAATTCCCCATAGCGGAAGGTCTTTGTGAGGCGGTCACTGTGCATCAGCTACACGTGCTTGGCGTGTAAACTGTTGAGGATGTTACTCAGTGGAATTGAGTTGCACCGCTGCAGGATCTCGGGATGTGGCCCTTCGTCCAGTCAATGGTCGCCACATATCGCTCGCAGGCAACGCAGATGGAAATTGTTGAGTTACATTCTTGTTTATGGTACGTTGTCAATTTTTCTGAAGCATATTTTATAGTATGCTGATAACAAAATCAAGTGGTTTTTTGTGTGTCCAGGGTTAGGCTCTTGCTGGACTAGTGAAGAATTGTGAGTCGAATGTGCAATGATCAACAGCTCAGGGCTCTCGACTAAGGGAGCCCGGCTAAGGGAATTCTGTGCTGTAGTGTTAAACCTTGGGCAAGGTGTTTTCATTCTACATTGCTCCAGTTCACTCAGCTGTATGAACGAACAGCTGGCTATAGACTCTGGTTGATATTTGTGTGCAAATAGTTTTCGCGCATTAATTGCACCGTGGCTGGATGCTTCCCTGAGACGCCAAGATGATGTTAGATTGAACTGGTCTGCCAGGGAGTAAAGTGCACAGCGCTTTGAGCATTCCTGAAGTTTGGATAGTGCGCCGTATCAAAACTTACCTTTATCATAAAATAATAGAATGCTGACAACACAAGTATGAGTTTGTGTCCAGTGTTGGGCTCCTGTTGGACTAGACAAGAATTGTGAGTCGAATGTGCAATTGCTAATCACAATAATGTCAGATGGGACCTTTACTTGTTTTATAGATTATCGCCAAGTTCAACATCTTAAATTATGGTTCCCTGAGTATGTACGCTGTATCGTTTACCCTGGACACTTAGTTAGAATGGCACACAGGCAAGTCAAAGTGCTGCTTCTGTTTTCAACCAGTCCATACATATGGCCCAGTTGTCTCTGGCAGTTCTCTAAGTGTACGTTCGATGTCTTCTCGGGTCACTCCGACGGGTCTTAACAAACCCTGGACGGGCTTCACAAAACGATTCCGCTTAAGTGAATGTCGTCGGCTTTGATGAGGCCGATACGTCATTTGACACCCGCTGTGGGCGGGCAATGTCAGGCCAGGGCAACGACCTAGGTGTCCAGGCGTTGAATACATGGGATTCCCTTGTTACTGGACGGTATAAATAAGACATTAGAATGTAGTGAACCAAACTAAGAACGAATACTTGTGTTAACAGGTTCACTGTGTTCGGTGTGACACAAATTGACGTATACATATGATTTACAAATTATGTTCTGTGGCGCCTTCTTAGTTATGGATATAACCACACAACGTGACATGGCAGCATCTTACTCGTCCCGAATCTCAGTTTTTGGTTTCGATATCATCATTTCGACTAAATGTGTAGATAAATGTTGTTTTAATAGTATGACATAGGCAAATGAAGCTTTCGTTTTTATAGGAGAACACCAGAAGGTAATTGCCAGTAAAACGCAAAGTACCAAAGTTTCAAGCCAACACTATTCTTTCGATATCTGTATAAATTACGCATAACTATTTTGTATTGATTGCCCTTAATAATAATCATGATAACAATGATAATAACATAATAATAATAACTTTATTGAAGTCCTATCTTCATTATTCAATCGTAAAACAGTTATGCAATTTGTGTTGACAAATCCATGTCTGTCAGCCGAGTCTGCTGAAAACCAATTTAACTCAACAGACATGTATAATGCTTCCGTTACTTTCGAGTCACTGGTAACTCTACAGGCATGTGGACATACACGATAAATCAGCTCTCCGATTTAGCTCATTCCAGCGGAGTTTAGATAAAAAGGCCTCGAGCACACCTGGACTCGACCTCCTGAAGGAATTCTTATGTTTGTTGCACCTATTAACGTTTGTTTTTATCCCCGCCCTACGCCGAGTAACAGCGCTCCCTGTTTCTGTGGTTTGCCCTGCGGCTGAGCAAGCACCTATCAACTCCGCGAATAAAAACCATGTTGAGATCGCAGTGGGGATAGGTTACTTACTCCGCCAGCCGGCAGACTTTCACTGCATCTATGTTGTAGTAGTGAGAATAATAATAATAATAATAACCATTATTATTTTTAGTTATCGCCTTGATTGTACAGTGTGTGTGTGTGTGTGTGTGTGTGTGTGTGTGTGTGTGTGTGTGTGTGTGTGTGTGTGTGTGTGTGTGTGTGTGTGTGTGTGTGTGTGTGTGTGTGTGTGTGTGTGTGTGTGTGTGTGTGTGTGTGTGTGTGTGTGTGTGTGTGTGTGTGTGTGTGTGTGTGTGTGTGTGTGTGTGTGTGTGTGTGTGTGTGTGTGTGTGTGTGTGTGTGTGTGTGGTTGTGTGTGTGTGTGTGTGTGTGTGTGTGTGTTCGCGCGCGCGTGCGTGCGTGCGTGCGTGCGTGCGTTTTTGCATGTTCACAAAGATGTTTGTATTTGCGCATCACAATATCAAAAAGTCCAACACATGGTATAATAAACATAAACATAAACCCCCCTCGCGCTACCGATGTAAACCACATAAACGATGCCACCAGCCGTATTCCATTGAGTACCACCGATATCGATCGATCGAGTTTCGAACAAACACATCGTCGCAGACACGTCTATTGGCAATCACTCTACTCTACGCTCTCTCCATCGAGCACGAGTCGCCAACTCGCTAATCATACACGCTGCCAGCTCGGGCTAACGCGTCCGTCCTTTCACAGCCGGTTCACTGCCGTAGGATCTCGCGCCACGCTGCGTGCTGAATGGCCGAGAGCGGAGGCACGCAGGCAGAACCACAGCGGTCGCATTTGCATGAGGCTAATGCGCAATCTCGTCACCCGAGCGTGGAGCGCTGTGCGGTGACGGCAGCCACGCGTACAACAGCCGGCGATCTCGTGGATTGTGTTACCTTCGTCGGTGACTCAAGCTTTGGCATTGTCGTGTGTTGACACCGACGCACGCGCGTTTGCGTTTTCGTATGAGTGAAACTCCGCCATGTCGTCGCAGCAGGTAGGTCGAATCGTTTGTGGAATCGGTTGTAGCGACTGCGCAGGTAGGGACCGGTAGTCCTGTAGATGTGTTAGGTTATCTGATTGGATGTACGTACATATGACGTTGGCACGAAAGAACTGCATTAGCAATATCGACTGTATGACAGGTTGAATACCTTAACATGTTATGTCGGGGCACGTCAAAACCATGTCAGGGAATTCATAACGATGCTCTGTGAAACTGACATTGCATTCGTTGGTGAGTTTCTGCAAGGCTACAACGCAATCGGGCGAATCGTATGCCTACTGGAAGCGACAGTGGATGTGGTATTATTGAGGACAATTTGGTGATAAAAAAAGTTGACGTCGTTACTTTACGGTATAGGGGCACACCCTAACGTTACTCATGCAGTCATCAGCAACGGGTGGCGCGAATTTTCGGCCGTCTTAATATCGGTCTCACGAAACCGGAAGTGAGGAGACGCACAAACGTTCTTACATAACATCTGCTGGGTTTTATTGCGCGAATATGCAACATAAACGAAGCTACTGCGTTAAGATGACACAGTCGACGTTGACTTCGACCCATAGTCGTGTAACAATTTCGTGTGTACGATTTTCGAGAACGCGTCAAGTGATCTCACGGTCCGTTTGTTTTCTCTCACCGGCTTTGGTCCCGTCGTGTAGTCGATTACCGGTGTGTGTTGTGTGTTGTGTGTTTGTGTGGTGCTGTGCTGTACTTTACAGCTGCCGCCGCGCCGCTTTGTCCGTTATCGGCCACCCGAGGGTGAAGGTATGTCACATGAACAAGTGCACACACACCTCCGCTCTCGTAAAGGACAACTTCATTTCATCGAAACTCGTCAAGCAGAACTCGCCCGGTTTATTTTCTTCTCACGTTATGATGTATCATTCCTCGACGTATACACAATGTATGCTGCATACCGATTCAGATCTGACCTTGCTTGGAAATTATTACACGACAGCAAGCGATCATAGATGCAATGTTTACCATTTGTGATGCAAATCAGGACTGCCATAAACCGTCTTCTTTAATTTATTAACGCGTCAACGTAGAAAGACAAAACCCAATATGGCTGTGCAATAAATCATAAACAGATTCCTGAATACAAATGGGACGATTAACAACGCGTGGCGGGTGGTAGAATCATTACATAAGCGATGAAAAGGAATCACTTTGTTGAAATTGGGAAATTATGTTAATTAGAGTCGATTTGGGGACGGCATGTCAATAGGGTGATCGTTGCGAGATAGTATCAAATTGCGAGATCATTACCCATGTTGACTAAATCAATTGTGCTACACTCAAAGAACTCTTTTTAAGAGCTACTACATATACCAAGGAAGAATGCTCCCCTATGCAAAATTTATCAGTGTTTTCAAAAAGCAAAACAAACACAACACAGCAATGCACGCGGTCTCTTCATGTGGGACTGCACGCAGTGTTAGAATGTGTTGGTTTTTCTATTGGAAACCACTGTTGGGTTCCAAGACGGGTCAAACCGAGAAATCAACGCGCTGATGTACGCGATTATGAGACTATGTTTGCACGTGGGTGTTGAGAAAAACTATTAATGCAGATGGCTTATTGAGTCGGTGTGTACAATTGTACTGGTAAAACGGATTACGACGAAGGTATACGCCTCTGGGTGTTTACCAGTTATTTGTGTATAGAAAGGATTATCCCACGTTTGGATTCTTTACTTTGTTTACTGTGTGGTTCAGCTGACACAAACATCGACACAATATATACACAAATATTGGGGATATTGTGGAAAGAACATGTCCAGACGACGGTGCAACCACCTACGTAACGAACGACGTCACTGCAGTTGTAGCATTATAGAAACACTTGCTTTTCCTTATAGGTTTCCTGTTCTTTCACTCCTTGTTAGGTCACGTGACGCAGACGTCAGATATACCAGAGCAAACAGTTGTACGTGTGTTGTTTCCGCTCTATATAGTTACGATGCAAATCTATACTTACTAATCAACTCTTTCGCCCGTGACCTTGCTTTCCGCTCTATTGCCCACGCGACAACCTGCCAACGTCTTAGGTGCAACAATGAAGTAATGTCGGCATCGACCCACGCAATACCTCTGCCTCATGCAGGATGCAGACTATAATTGAAAACGCGTAGCCAACGAGAGTAGCGCTTCATGCGAATATTTAATATTCGAATTTAATAATTTATATAAAAAATCAATTATCTTGCAGATAATTCCTGTTGCCAACATGACATACTGCATAGGTCTAACAGTTGGGTGTAGCTCTCATGCAGCGCAGTGGCACAGTGGCTAAACAATCGGACTGTCAATCTGAGAAAAACTCAGCGTCGAATCTTGTGTTTACGTTTCGAACTGTGGGCAGATGTATTAACTTTATTGTGTCTCAATTCACGAAGCTCTGTGAATGATTACCTTTCTATTGAGGGTTATGGATATGTGTGCACGAACATTATATACGTATTAGTTACAGCGTGGCTGAATTGTTCTTCGGGAAGGCACGGTAGTGTTTGTTGGAAAATATCTGCCAGAAAGGCAGTAGTGACGTGCTCTGAGCTATCTTAAAGACTGGATCCTGCGCCACGTACGAACTTACCTTTTCCATGTTGGGTCCGTGTTCGTTTGTGGCAGTTTAGCAAAGTTGTAGCGGTCTCCTTGCATGTACATGCCGTTCCGTCAGCTCACAATTCCTTTCTATTCGGAAGTAAATTATTCATCTTAGACGAAATCGTCGAACTGCCTAAAAACCATACAACATGAGACGAAAGCAAATTCTCGTCAGCTACACAAACACGTAGTCGTCGGAACATTGTAATAATTCGGGAGTCTAAGTTTCTCCAAAATCGTCCAGTGACACCCTTATTCTTCAAACGCATTGTGGTTCTCAAAACCTCTCTGATTACATCAACTTTGAAGATCCCAAAAACAGGTAAAGGTTCTGCAAAATATCCAGTTGTACTCATGTGAAACTCTTCTAAATATATATATATATATATATATATATATATATATATATATATATATATATATATATATATATCCTAATATATCTACAAATTCAATTGCATAAAGGCTCCACAAGGCAACTTGGGTTCCATCAATAACCTCCAAATGCACCCTTTCAGCGCTCTCATAAATCCCAACCACAACCGGCACCCTTCCTTAAACACTGGTGGTAATACCATATCCAGTTCCCAAAACATTGGGGATCTCAAGCTCCTAAAGCCCGCAGGATCCCACTAGTATACGACAGCATGATGTATTGGTCCAACAATAAGTGTCTGTGTAATTAGCACTGACCATTGTACGAGGTTCATCCAAGATAGCACGCTAGGCTTCTCTTATTAATAATACATAAACAGGCACTATTAACAGCAATGCTACACCAAGTTCCAGTTCTTAGCCGCTGATAGTTATTTATAATTAACCGCTGCGACACTTCTTAGTGAATCAACTCGAAAAATCGAATTTGTTTCCTTATGTTGCTCAACCACACACGGCGAGATTTCAACTACCAGTTTATCATAGCGTCAGAGGCATTAATCGCGTATGCCCGTTGTGTAGAAGCCGCCATGATGTCTGCAGTTTGCAGTGCTTATTAATTACGTAACGTGACCTTCACCTTCAAGTACCCGAAATGCCTTCTGCAGAAATGTGTCAATTGACGTTAAACGCAGTAAACACAGTTGAAGGTGATGTCCACCATATGTTTTGTCTCGACCTGTGTACGTGTACATTATCGGGAGAAACAGTCGGCAACATGAACAAGCGGCATCCGTCCTACCGTGTCTGGTTTTGTGTACTTATGCACCTGTTGAAACGGCATCTGTATTGCTTTACGAAGCACATTCCAGAACAATGGAACATAATCAATGACGCGACAGTCGCGTCTTCGATCAAGGACGGTGGAACTATAATTGTTCACAAGAGCGTCGTTTGCTGTGCATGAGTAGTGTTTAATGTTTCAAATCTACACTTGATTAAAGGCGTTCACGATACGTTTCGACGTTGAACATGCGTGTCTCATACACTTGTTTACTGATTGCGATTTGCACAGTTGCTTAAACTGGCTCACTTCTATTTTAGTTACGACGTCGCACATCTAGCCTACAAGTGGTCTAGTAGTAACGGTAGACGCGCTAAATACCGTGATAGGCTGTGCTCAGTTCATATTTGATTAAAGTGAAGTTCGGCAATTCCCCGTTCCCTCCCCCCGTCTCTCTCTCTCTGTCTGTGTCTGTGTCTGTGTCTGTGTCTGTGTCTGTGTCTGTGTCTGTGTCTGTGTCTGTGTCTGTGTCTGTGTCTGTGTCTGTGTCTGTGTCTGTGTCTGTGTCTGTGTCTGTGTCTGTGTCTGTGTCTGTGTCTGTGTCTGTGTCTGTGTCTGTGTCTGTGTCTGTCTGTCTGTCTGTCTGTCTGTATGTCTGTCTGTCTGTCTGTCTGTCTGTCTGTCTGTCTGTCTGTCTGTCTGTCTGTCTGTCTGTCTGTCTGTCTGTCTGTCTGTCTGTCTGTCTGTCTGTCTGTCTGTCTGTCTGTCTGTCTGTCTGTCTGTCTGTCTGTCTGTCTGTCTGTCTGTCTGTCTGTCTGTCTGTCTGTCTGTCTGTCTGTCTGTCTGTCTGTCTGTCTGTCTGTCTGTCTGTCTGTCTGTTGTCTGTCTGTCTGTTGTCTGTCTGTCTGTCTGCTCTGTCTGTCTGTCTGTCTGTCTGTCTGTTGTCTGTCTGTCTGTCTGTCTGTCTGTCTGTCTGTCTGTCTGTCTGTCTGTCTGTCTGTCTGTCTGTCTGTCTGTCTGTCTGTCTGTCTGTCTGTCTGTCTGTATGTATGTCTGTCTGTCTGTCTGTCTGTCTCTGTCTCTGTCTCTGTCTCTCTGTCTCTGTCTCTGTCTCTGTCCCTGTCCCTGTCCCTGTCCCTGTCCCTGTCCCTGTCCCTGTCCCTGTCCCTGTCCCTGTCCCTCTCCCTCTCCCTCTCCCTCTCCCTCTCCCTCTCCTCTCTCTCTCCCTCTCCCTCTCCCTCTCCCTCTCCCTATCCCTGTCCCTGTCCCTGTCCCTGTCTCTGTCTGGGCGAGTCGACCGGCAGGCACCAACTCACCCACACGCCCATACACCCATACGCCCACACGCCCACACACTCACTGCTCATTATTATAACAGTTCAACAACATGCATGACACTGCAAGCGTTTTTACATATTTTATAATCGCATAGCTCTGCATCTATGTTGTAGTCACACATATCTGCCCAATAACTACGCCAATCGCTACGTGACTTAAGGCAATGTGAACTCAACACAATCGTCTATATTTAGTAAGGCGACCTCCAAAAGCAATCCACGCGCTGTGACTGAGCTACTGCTCAAATAAACATATAAAACCCTTCATAAACCAACTATGTCATAAGCATTCGTCGTGGACCCATCACACAATGGAAGTAGACCACTGGTTATGACATGTTTGTCTTGCCGGCAATGCAAACGCCTTTCATCTACACGCACTATTCACGTCTCTGTGCACACAAATGTCACTGCAGTTAGCGCCGCCCCACATAATAACAGCACTGCGTGAATGCACCTCGCATGAACAACCTCGCCTTAGTGTGAACTAAAACGGCGTCTTATCCACTCTCCGTATCTCGGTACCTGGGCAGCACATGAAAGACCTCTTTATCAGAAGTCGACTCTAATTTGAGTGCCACTTTTGTGCACACACACATGCGTGCTGGAGATATAACGTTTCGCGCAGTGAAACTTTTTTTAACTTTAAAGTTTATTGTGCCACGGCTATAGAAAGGGAGTGCACGAGGCGGAGATATCAGTTATCGTGGCACGGTGAATGGCAATCTAAGCACACATGATTCAGTCGTGATTCTCAACCCAACCGAATCACCAGCGACAGATCATGTCCGTGGATATCTTGTCGGTAGGTGTAGTTAAATGATCAATTGACAGACGGTTATTCTTATTCTGCGGAGAACTGGATTGCAGAAATTACCTGTGATGATCTCTGATAAAGACACGAAGATTTCGGTTATGGAATGCAGTAGGTTTATTGTTTGCGGATAAGAGAATCCTACGCAGACAATACAGTATATGCTTAGGCTGTAAGGCAGCAGGAATGTGTACTTATTTTTGTACATAGTACATACACCCTATTGTGTTACTGGTCGACTGTTCGTTCTATGCAAACAATCCACTGAGTAAATTGCCTACCGTGGTATGTAGTCGTTACGTGGGTTATCAGATAAACACGTCTGAGCAGATATAAAAATATTAATGTGACGAGAATGATGCTTTTGGGGGAAATGACTGAATCAATGTAGCAAACGAGCAGTGTGAAATGAATGTAATTATCCCGATCGTCGCTGTTTGCCTGTGTCACACAACCACTGTTGTCACCCACGTCTTGCGTTGCCGTTGTCAACGGTGAATATAACGATTACACTATATGAATTACATTGATAAATGCAACAAGTCTCACAGTTATTCAACGCCTTTTGATATCATAAAGGAGAATTGCGTTGCCAGAAACGTAATTAAATATACGACGGAACGGTTGAATTGTCCATCATTCTCTGATGCTTTCACGGGGTCTGTTTTACTCGACATGAGGTCATACCGTGAACATGTCGGTTCCTATAGTTATCTTCTCCCGGTCTTGTGTAGATGACACTACAGGGCACTACATCTAGCTGCCAGGTCTTGTGTCGACGACACTCCAGGGCACTACAACTACCTGCCAGGTCTTGTGTCGACGACACTCCAGGGCACTACATCTAGCTGCCAGGTCTTGTGTCGACGACACTCCAGGGCACTACATCTAGCTGCCAGGTCTTGTGTCGACGACACTCCAGGGCACTACATCTACCTGCCAGGTCTTGTGTCGACGACACTCCAGGGCACTACATCTACCTGCCAGGTCTTGTGTCGACGACACTCCAGGGCACTACATCTACCTGCCAGGTCTTGTGTCGATGACACTCCATGGCACTACAACTACCTGCCAGGTCTTGTGTCGACGACACTCCAGGGCACTACATCTAGCTGCCAGGTCTTGTGTCGACGACACTCCAGGGCACTACATCTAGCTGCCAGGTCTTGTGTCGACGACACTCCAGGGCACTACATCTACCTGCCAGGTCTTGTGTCGATGACACTCCAGGGCACTACATCTACCTGTCAGGTCTTGTGTCGACGACACTCCAGGGCACTACATCTACCTGCCAGGTCTTGTGTCGATGACACTCCAGGGCACTACATCTACCTGCCAGGTCTTGTGTCGACGACACTCCAGGGCACTACATCTACCTGCCAGGTCTTGTGTCGACGACACTCCAGGGCACTACATCTACCTGCCAGGTCTTGTGTCGATGACACTCCAGGGCACTACATCTACCTGTCAGGTCTTGTGTCGACGACACTCCAGGGCACTACATCTACCTGCCAGGTCTTGTGTCGATGACACTCCAGGGCACTACATCTACCTGTCAGGTCTTGTGTCGATGACACTCCAGGGCACTACATCTACCTGCCAGGTCTTGTGTCGATGACACTCCAGGGCACTACATCTACCTGCCAGGTCTTGTGTCGACGACACTCCAGGGCACTACATCTACCTGCCAGGTCTTGTGTCGATGACACTCCAGGGCACTACATCTACCTGTCAGGTCTTGTGTCGATGACACTCCATGGCACTACATCTACCTGCCAGGTCTTGTGTCGATGACACTCCAGGGCACTACATCTAGCTGCCAGGTCTTGGGTCGACGACACTCCAGGGCACTACATCTACCTGTCAGGTCTTGTGTCGATGACACTCCAGGGCACTACATCTAGCTGCCAGGTCTTGTGTCCACGACACTCCGGGGCACTACATCTAGCTGCCTGGTCTTGTGTCGACGACACTCCAGGGCACTACATCTACCTGCCAGGTCTTGTGTCGACGACACTCCAGGGCACTACATCTAGCTGCCAGGTCTTGTGTCGATGACACTCCAGGGCACTACATCTACCTGTCAGGTCTTGTGTCGATGACACTCCAGGGCACTACATCTAGCTGCCAGGTCTTGTGTCCACGACACTCCAGGGCACTACATCTAGCTGCCAGGTCTTGTGTCGACGACACTCCAGGGCACTACATCTACCTGCCAGGTCTTGTGTCGACGACACTCCAGGGCACTACATCTAGCTGCCAGGTCTTGTGTCGACGACACTCCAGGGCACTACATCTAGCTGCCAGGTCTTGTGTCCACGACACTCCAGGGCACTACATCTAGCTGCCTGGTCTTGTGTCGACGACACTCCAGGGCACTACATCTACCTGCCAGGTCTTGTGTCGACGACACTCCAGGGCACTACATCTAGCTGCCAGGTCTTGTGTCCACGACACTCCGGGGCACTACATCTAGCTGCCTGGTCTTGTGTCGACGACACTCCAGGGCACTACATCTACCTGCCAGGTCTTGTGTCGACGACACTCCAGGGCACTACATCTAGCTGCCAGGTCTTGTGTCCACGACACTCCGGGGCACTACATCTAGCTGCCTGGTCTTGTGTCGACGACACTCCAGGGCACTACATCTACCTGCCAGGTCTTGTGTCGACGACACTCCAGGGCACTACATCTAGCTGCCAGGTCTTGTGTCGACGACACTCCAGGGCACTACATCTAGCTGCCAGGTCTTGTGTCCACGACACTCCGGGGCACTACATCTAGCTGCCTGGTCTTGTGTCGACGACACTCCAGGGCACTACATCTACCTGCCAGGTCTTGTGTCGACGACACTCCAGGGCACTACATCTAGCTGCCAGGTCTTGTGTCGATGACACTCCAGGGCACTACATCTAGCTGCCAGGTCTTGTGTCCACGACACTCCGGGGCACTACATCTAGCTGCCTGGTCTTGTGTCGACGACACTCCAGGGCACTACATGTAGCTGCCAGGTCTTGTGTCGACGACACTCCAGGGCACTACATCTAGCTGCCAGGTCTTGTGTCGACGACACTCCAGGGCACTACATCTAGCTGCCAGGTCTTGTGTCGATGACACTCCAGGGCACTACATCTACATGCCAGGTCTTGTGTCGATGACACTCCAGGGCACTACATCTACCTGCCAGGTCTTGTGTCCACGACACTCCAGGGCACTACATCTACCTGTCAGTTCTTGTGTCGATGACACTCCGGGGCACTACATCTAGCTGCCAGGTCTTGGGTCGACGACACTCCAGGGCACTACATCTAGCTGCCAGTTCTTGGGTCGATGACACTCCGGGGCACTACATCTAGCTGCCAGGTATTGGGTCGACGACACTCCAGGGCACTACATCTAGCTGCCAGGTCTTGGGTCGATGACACTCCGGGGCACTACATCTAGCTGCCAGGTATTGGGTCGACGACACTCCAGGGCACTACATCTACCTGCCAGGTCTTGTGTCCACGACACTCCGGGGCACTACATCTAGCTGCCAGGTCTTGTGTTCACGACACTCCAGGGCACTACATCTACCTGCCAGGTCTTGTGTTCACGACACTCCGGGTCACTACATCTAGCTGCCAGGTCTTGTGTCCACGACACTCCAGGGCACTACATCTAGCTGCCTGGTCTTGTGTCCACGACACTCCAGGGCACTACATCTAGCTGCCAGGTCTTGTGTCCACGACACTCCAGGGCATTACATCTACCTGCCAGGTCTTGTGTTCACGACACTCCAGGGCACTACATCTACCTGCCAGGTCTTGTGTTCACGACACTCCGGGGCACTACATCTAGCTGCCAGGTCTTGTGTCCACGACACTCCAGGGCACTACATCTAGCTGCCTGGTCTTGTGTCGCCGACACTCCAGGGCACTACATCTACCTGCCAGGTCTTGTGTCGATGACACTCCGGGGCACTACATCTACCTGCCAGGTCTTGTGTCGATGACACTCCGGGGCACTACATCTACCTGCCAGGTCTTGTGTCCACGACACTCCGGGGCACTACATCTAGCTGCCAGGTCTTGTGTTCACGACACTCCAGGGCACTACATCTACCTGCCAGGTCTTGTGTTCACGACACTCCGGGTCACTACATCTAGCTGCCAGGTCTTGTGTCCACGACACTCCAGGGCACTACATCTAGCTGCCAGGTCTTGTGTCCACGACACTCCGGGGCACTACATCTACCTGCCAGGTCTTGTGTCGATGACACTCCAGGGCACTACATCTAGCTGCCAGGTCTTGTGTCCACGACACTCCAGGGCATTACATCTACCTGCCAGGTCTTGTGTCCACGACACTCCAGGGCACTACATCTACCTGCCAGGTCTTGTGTTCACGACACTCCAGGGCACTACATCTACCTGCCAGGTCTTGTGTTCACGACACTCCGGGGCACTACATCTAGCTGCCAGGTCTTGTGTCCACGACACTCCAGGGCACTACATCTAGCTGCCAGGTCTTGTGTCGACGACACTCCAGGGCACTACATCTACCTGCCAGGTCTTGTGTCGACGACACTCCAGGGCACTACATCTAGCTGCCAGGTCTTGTGTCGACGACACTCCAGGGCACTACATCTACCTGCCAGGTCTTGTGTCGACGACACTCCAGGGCACTACATCTTGCTGCCAGGTCTTGTGTTCACGACACTCCAGGGCACTACATCTAGCTGCCAGGTCTTGTGTCGACGACACTCCAGGGCACTACATCTAGCTGCCAGGTCTTGTGTCGACGACACTCCAGGGCACTACATCTAGCTGCCAGGTCTTGTGTCCACGACACTCCAGGGCACTACATCTACCTGCCAGGTCTTGTGTCGACGACACTCCAGGGCACTACATCTAGCTGCCAGGTCTTGTGTCGACGACACTCCAGGGCACTACATCTAGCTGCCAGGTCTTGTGTTCACGACACTCCAGGGCACTACATCTAGCTGCCAGGTTTTGTGTCGACGACACTCCAGGGCACTACATCTAGCTGCCAGGTCTTGTGTCGACGACACTCCAGGGCACTACATCTAGCTGCCAGGTCTTGTGTCCACGACACTCCAGGACACTACATCTAGCTGCCAGGTCTTGTGTCCACGACACTCCAGGGCACTACATCTAGCTGCCAGGTCTTGTGTCCACGACACTCCAGGGCACTACATCTAGCTGCCAGGTCTTGTGTCCACGACACTCCAGGGCACTACATCTAGCTGCCAGGTCTTGTGTCCACGACACTCCGGGGCACTACATCTAGCTGCCTGGTCTTGTGTCGACGACACTCCAGGGCACTACATCTAGCTGCCAGTTCTTGTGTTGACGACACTCCAGGGCACTACATCTAGCTGCCAGGTCTTGTGTCCACGACACTCCAGGACACTACATCTAGCTGCCAGGTCTTGTGTCCACGACACTCCAGGGCACTACATCTAGCTGCCAGGTCTTGTGTCCACGACACTCCAGGGCACTACATCTAGCTGCCAGGTCTTGTGTCCACGACACTCCAGGGCACTACATCTAGCTGCCAGGTCTTGTGTCCACGACACTCCAGGGCACTACATCTAGCTGCCAGGTCTTGTGTCGACGACACTCCAGGGCACTACATCTACCTGCCAGGTCTTGTGTCGACGACACTCCAGGGCACTACATCTAGCTGCCAGGTCTTGTGTCGACGACACTCCAGGGCACTACATCTAGCTGCCAGGTCTTGTGTCCACGACACTCCAGGGCACTACATCTACCTGCCAGGTCTTGTGTCGACGACACTCCAGGGCACTACATCTAGCTGCCAGGTCTTGTGTCGACGACACTCCAGGACACTACATCTAGCTGCACGGTCTTGTGTCGACGACACTCCAGGACACTACATCTAGCTGCCAGGTCTTGTGTCGACGACACTCCAGGACACTACATCTAGCTGCACGGTCTTGTGTCGACGACACTCCAGGGCACTACATCTAGCTGCCAGGTCTTGTGTCGACGTCACTCCAGGGCACTACATCTACCTGCCAGGTCTTGTGTCGACGACACTCCAGGGCACTACATCTAGCTGCACGGTCTTGTGTCGACGACACACCAGGGCACTACATCTAGCTGCCAGGTCTTGTGTCGACGACACTCCAGGACACTACATGTAGCTGCCAGGTCTTGTGTCGACGACACTCCAGGGCACTACATCTGCCTGCCAGGTCTTGTGTCGACGACACTCCAGGGCACTACATCTACCTGCCAGGTCTTGTGTCGACGACACTCCAGGACACTACATCTAGCTGCCAGGTCTTGTGTCGACGACACTCCAGGACACTACATCTAGCTGCACGGTCCCTCACTTCCCGCTTGGCGTCTTTCAAGTTGTCATCTCCAATTGTTGTCTTTCTCGGTGGTTGTTCGTTGGGCCTACGCACCTACTAACTTTGTCATCCAGATTAGGGTTTTTTGCTTTTCTGTGTGTATATGTTGGACAGAGATGAAACTGGGCGAATATGTGAATACAGACGATTTTGGTTTACTGAAAGATTGGTGACTGTAAAATATTTGTTAATTTATGAAATACCGCCTTTAAGAGTGATGTGATACCGCAACATTACGAATACTCCAGTTGCTTCTTTGTGTATTCACATTCACGCTGGTTTCTCTTCTAGATGTCTGTACCTGACACCACATACGGCCAGTGGCGGGGCCATGGCCCCGCCCCAATCCCGGGAAAATATTAGGATGATCGGGAAAGGAGGACCAATATAACTGGCTGCTTGATTCATAGAGTCACAGTGTACAGTGGGTTTCAGGATGTCTGTTTAAGATTATCTTTTCCAGTCATACCCTTTCGCAAAAAAATCATCATTCAAATAGGATTAAGTTAGGAATTCTCCACTTCTGCCGCTGGCTGCAGCATAAGAGTTGACATAGCAATGAAAGAGTCATATTATCAATATGCATGATGGCTAATGGCTACAAAGCATTCAATACAATAGTGGTCCGGTTATTAGACTACGGTCAAATTGCATTTTGTTGTTATTATTAATTTTCTGGCATCACTGTCGTCGGGGTGAGTTGACCATGATTTCCTTTTCCATTGTCTTT
>JAODUO010000565.1:45000-87500 GCA_025642075.2 Ridgeia piscesae
GCATTAATGAAATGGACCCCGGATCTACATAATTCCGTTGCATATACATCACATGGAATATCTGAGTCAGAATATTCGTATATGATAAGTCACGGTTATTAATTTGTATATATATCTGGAAAAAAGATGTAACTGGAGGAATATGTAATAACAGACGATCTCGGTTTACCGAACCATTGTGATTGTATACTATTTGTTCGTTTATTAGATTCGGCGTTTAAGAGTTATGTGATACGTCAACGTAACGAATACGCAGAATGCACTTGTTAAACCGCCTCTATCTTTCACAGTAAATGTTAAAAGACAACGACACTGGTGGCTGTCATATAACAGATGACAACCTCAAAAGACATACCATGCATACCTGTAGGCCAATGTCTCTTTCCCGGAGTGCAGAAACATTAATATCATTTCTGTCTGACAGCAGAAGAATACATGTTAATGTTCTCTTTGTGTGGAAGCCGGCGGCAAGGTAATAATTATGATTGTCTGCATCGGTTGTAGCTACTCCCACTGGGTTCAAAGCAGCATTGCACCTTGACTTAGTGACTTCTCGTCTCAAAGAATAATGACCACAAATGGACACGCAAACGCACGGATCATTTGGCAGACCTATATACTACGAGACCATTTATTATCACGAATGGTGAATAAGTATTCACTGCTTTGACGCGGTTGACAGAGAACGTACAACATGGTACAGTGTTCACTTTACGTAAATCACGTGAACATCTGCAGCGTTAATGTGTCTTTATGACGATCAGGTAAAGCGTATCGATTGGATGCTTACCGTGCGAAACGGACAAGTGAAAAGTATTCAATATTAATAAATATGGATAAACAATTAACGAGGAAAGAGAGCCGAAATACGCAGCAAGTAGAACGCGATAGACAACTGTGCGCCGGCATAAATCATGTGTACGAAATCCTTCTGGTGGAATGTGGTTCTAATCATGCACATGTTTATTGACAAATTGTCATCTTCTGTGTAACAAACGACAACACACCACTGCATAACTTAGTGTTGCAAACGGAAAATCTGTACTAGCGTGTGTGCATTATTATTTAATAGCTACATTTCCATAAGTAAGTAAATAAGTGAGGACACGTTTGTTTTCGCAACACCCTACTTCTGCGCTCGAATTACCAGCACAGTATGCTATGCGGTTTGTCGTTCGTTTGGCTGAGCAGTCAAGCTGAATCGAGTGCAGGTTTATGCGAGGTCATTACCATAACAAAACACTGGGCCGGCTCGTACGTTACACGTCAACTTGCTGGGACACAGACTGCGGTGTGTGAGCTATCAACACCTCCACAAAACGTACGCCAAACGTGTGTCCCTACACAGGCTGGTGCGGTCAATGTTAGACAACGGCTAACAACTACTAACATCGCTAACGCCCAGTCATATATATGTCCATACATGATGTAGTTGTAGGCTGATCAAAACCAGCCACTTCGTCCCGTGCCGCGCGTCGTGTTACAAGTACGAATGGTTGTATGAATGGTCGGCGCGTGTCCCTAGTCGTAGTTTGACCGCAGCTGACCTGTGTAACGTCAGTGCTGTTGATTTTCACGTGTTGCGTTTCTCTTGCAGAACAACTTGAGACAACGCGACCAAGTTGGAAGCCGGACAACCGAGGCAGGAGGACACAACGGCAGTTGTTCAAATCTGCAAGTGTGAGCGGTCAGTGAACGACAGACATCACTTTGCTCTGGCACAGAGAGCTCTCGCACACGCGCTCGTTTGAACATATTCCGATATGACGCTGTTTGATAGTTACAGAGCAGGCATTTGCATCGGAGGTACTGGAAAACACAAAGGTTGAGATCCAGATTTCTAATTCACACACTGTGAACATTGTTGGAGGAGGACATTTCGCTCAACCCGATAGTCCACAAACACGACAATGACGACGGTAAACGGAATATTCATGGTCGACCCGACGGACATTACCCCGGATGGCGACCATGATCACAGCGGGGTGGTAGACCTGCGCGGTGGCTCACAGAAGTCAGTGAAATCGCGACGATCGATCGGCGTCATTTCGATATTCACCGATCCGAATGCCGCGAAGGAGATGGCGGGCGACACGGAAGTGACGTATGAATACGAAACGACGACTGAAGAACGAATGAGACGAGTCAACTCCACGACCAGTTCGAATGCGAAGACGAGTTTGGATGAGAGCAACTCAGTTGAATTCGTAACTTCGATGAACGGCGCTGGACCAAACACGGGAGAAAGCTCACCAGAAAACGGGGACCAACGCGCGCCTGAAGGAGACGCCACGTCGAGATCTAACAGCTTATCGAGGAAAGCCACAGATGTGAGGAAGGTAGGATCGTTTCAAATGAAGTCTTCCTACTCTGACAACTCGCCGGCGCGGACTCCGTCTTCCAGCGCCAAAAACGACGATGTCTTCAGGGCAGCTTTGGAGAACTCCCTCGCCAGACGGGTAAAGCGACCGGAAGTCGATTCTCCGCTGAGCGCCGCGACAACCGACGCTGGGACGTCGATCGGAGTTCGCCACAAAGACGTGGACACGGGGGAAGAGTCCAGGGAGAACGGGGCCGAGGAAAATAACAATTTAGTGGAATCATCATCGCTGTCGACGACGCACGACTTTGAGAAGGAGATGAACGAAGCACTGAAAGACATGGACGACGTTGTAAGGGGCAACTACACGGAGAGCGAGTCGAATAGGTCACTCGACACAGAAGGCACGCCGGGTATTTATCGCTCGCGAGAAAGTGTCGTGCGTGACGTCAGCAGAAGTGCGTCGTCTGTCGGGAAGGAACCGGAAGTGGCTAGCGCTAGGTCGAGCAAGCGCGAATCGACGACGTCGGAAATGTCTGGATCATACGACATCAGCGCCACCACTGGCGATGACGTCATCGCCGCTGAGAACGCAATGGCCAGTCTAAAAGCGGAAAGCGCTTCTGTGAAGTCCGTGGACGACGAGGTGACGCCGGTTATATATCGCTCGGGGGAAAGCATCAACCGTGACGTCAGCAGAGGTGCTTCTACCGTCGGCGGAGACGCAGAAGCGGCCAGCGCGTTGTCGAGCAAGCGCACGTCGACAACGTCAAATGTGTCGTTATCGGGGTCGTACGACATAAACGTTCCATCTGACGACAATGTCGCGACACCCGTTGAGACACGAAGTGAAAGCGGCCGATCTGATTCGGCGAGCGCAAATAGGCTTTCCGCTCAAGACATCGTTCAAAGTCTCATGGCGGACGCCACCGCGCAAGAAACCGGGTCTGTCAAGTCATGTGACGGCGACGTCACACCTGTTATATATCGTTCAAGGGAAAGCATCAATCGTGACGTCAGCAGGCCCACGTTTTCGGACAATCCGGAAACGGAACCAGCTAGCGGTGTTTCGAGCAAACGAGCATCGACGACATCTGCAGACAGGGAGCCAGGTGCATATCATATAAACACGCCCTCTGGTGACAATATCGGGAGACTCGACTTGATGCGCAGAGACAGCAATCGGTCCAGTTCCGTGGGTGTTAATAGGTCGTCTGCACAGGACATTGTACAGAGTCTGATGACGGATGCTCACGATGTTGGATCATTGAAATCAGGAGACGGTGACGTCACACCGGTCATATACCGGTCACGGGAAAACATCAATCGTGACGTCAGCAGGCCCACGTTTTCGGTCAATCCGGAAACGGAACCAGCTAGCGGTGTTTCGAGCAAACGAGCATCGACGACGTCTGCAGACAGGGAGCCAGGTGCATATCATATAAACACGCCCTCTGGTGACAATATCGGGAGACTCGACTTGATGCGCAGAGACAGCAATCGGTCCAGTTCCGTGGGTGTTAATAGGTCGTCTGCACAGGACATTGTACAGAGTCTGGTGACGGATGCTCACGATGTTGGATCATTGAAATCAGGAGACGGTGACGTCACACCGGTCATATACCGGTCACGGGAAAACGTCAATCGTGATGTCAGCAGGAACGCTTCTTCGGTCGGAAAGGCACCGGAACTGGCGAGCGGAACATCGAGCAGGCGCGGGTCGACGTCATCTGTCAACAGACAACCTGGATCGTTTCGCATGAATGGCGGTGATGACAGACCACAATCCGTGGTTCGCACAAACAGCAACCGTTCGAGTGTCAGGAGCCTAAACAGATCTTCCGCTGATGGCGTCGTTATGGAATTCATGACGGATACCAGAGCTGACGCAGAATCCAGTTCTGTCAAGTCACGTAACGGTGACGTCACACCGGTTATATATCGGTCAAAGGAAAGCGTGAACCGTGACGTCAGCCGAAGTAGTATGTCTTCGGTCGGAACGGAACCGGAAACAGGAAGCGGGGTTTCGAGCAAGCGAACATCGCGGACGTCGGGACCTGGTTCCTTTCGCATGAATGCGCCCTCTGGCGACAGCCTTAGAAAAATGGCTTTGATGCGGAATGACAGCAATCGTTCCCGTTCCGGTTCCGTAGGGGTAAACAGATCTTCGGCTCAAGACATCGTTCAAAATCTAATGACAGACGTCACAGATCAAACCACCTACGCGGGATCTGGTTTCGCGAAGTCGGTGGATGGTGACGTCACACCGGTCGTGTATAGATCACGAGAAAGCAGCATTCGTAGCCTAACCAGACCTGTTTCATCCGTAGACAGGGGACCAGAGCCGTCTAGCGGCAAATCGAGTAAACGCTCGTCCGCGATGTCGGCCAACTCCGAAACGGGGTCAAATAATATGACTGCGCCCTCTGGTGATGACGACAGACCACGCTCCTTAGGGCGCAGTGATAGCAGCGTGTCAAGCACTGCTGGGGCGAACAGATCGTCTGTGGAAGACGTCGTTCAGAACTTCATGACTGATGTCAAAGCTCAAGCTAGCGACGCAGAGAGCTGGTCTGTTAAGTCACAGAAAGGCAGCATTACACCGGATGTGAACAGATCAAGCGAAAACGTCACGCATGACATCAACGGAAGCGCGTCGTCGCTCAACGGGGCACCGGAAGCCGGAAGCCGAATTTCAAGCAAGCGCTCATCGATTACTTCGTTCAACAGACAGCCGGGTTCGTTTCGCATGAACGCGACATCTGGTGACAATGTCGGTAGAAACGCTTTATTGCGCAACGACAGTAGTCGTTCCGGTTCAGTGGAGGCAAACAGATCTTCCGGGTCCATGATATCGGGGGCACGTGACGTCACAGAAAACATATCACGATCATCGGAAAGTATTTACAGAGCTGAAAACGAAACAGGAAGTGGCAGATCGAGTAAGCGGACATCGGCGATATCCCTCAACAGGGAGCCAGGACTGTTTAGCATGAACGCGACCTCTGGTGACAGCACCGGGAGACTGTCCGTGACACGCAGTGACAGTAATCGTTCCGGTTCAGTAAGCAGATCATCGGCTCAGAACGTCGCTCACGAGCAATCGACCTCCGAAACGCAATCGAGCCGAGGCAGCCACGGCGGAAGCATGACGGAAATAAATACAGCAGTGACGTCATCGACGGATTCAACTCACGTAGCAAGCGCCGACGGCAACGTTTCTGCAACAATTTCAAGTGCAACCGATTCGGGCGCGCACCTTTCGCAGACATCAGAAGCAGCCAGGCGTGACGGGATATCGGTCAACGTCGCTTCGCTTCAGCCACAGTCACATGCGTCACGCGAAATGACCGCCCAAGCGTTACCTGTCGCGACAGTTTCACCGTCACCGAAGCCGCTAAAACAGAACCGGCGGCCGGGGCAGTTTCGCACCAACATCGCCGTCGCTTATCGGGACATCACGACCGGCCGCCGCGGTGGTGGCGAGCAGCCGACCACGGACACAATCAGTCGGACCGGGGCGAGTGGAGACGGTCGGTCGCTAGGCGGACCGAGGTCGGCTAAACAGATGGCGTTAACGACGCAATCGACGCGCGCGCTCGACGCCGAATCGATAACAGGTGAAACGCAAAGCACCGGCTCAAGTCCACCGGCTGTTCAACGGCCAATGACTCTTTCCCTCTCGCGTACAGACAGCAGGTCGTCGGATGTTTCTGGTCGGAGGACGGGGGATACGGGCGAAGCGATGGTGGTTTCACCGACTGCGCTGCAGAACGACGAGTTCAAGGCGAAGCTGAGCTCGCTGATGGGCGGGTTAACACCACTGAGCCCGAGTAGTACAGCCGCTAGTCAGGCGTCGTCTCTAGACAGGAGGAAGCGAGCGAGGACCGAACTAGATGCCGAGTTCACGCCGGCTGAGGACTCCGCGAAGAGCTACAGCACCGTGCCACGTGACAAGGCAGCGCAGAAACCGTTAGCGTGGACAAGTCCGACATCACCAGTTCACGAAGTACGAGATCTGGTGCGAGAAGGCACGGTCGGTACACTCGTCAAGGATGTCTTCAAGAACATGCAACTCACCGGCGGCTGCATGGACAGCTCTTCAATGAAGAGGCGCGAAAAGACGCCGACGTCACCGGGCACGACACCGACTTCCGCCGGGTTCAGATTCCCCATCGAGGGAATCGACACTCCATCGGCGGAGCCAGTTTCGTTCAACCCCGACCCGCCGCGGGAAGAAAAAGTCGAGGAACATGCCGATGACGTCAAAGCACGGCCACTTAGCACTGAAATCGTTCGTCAGGATATGGAGCGACGCGGGTTCCGTCCAATCATCGACATGAAGATGGCAGGCGAGATAAAGAAAAAGGCTCTCGATCTGACATCACGAAAACCGCACGAAGCAGTCGAGACACAGGTGGCTGAGCAGAGACAGCTCCAAGACACAGCAACGGACGGAGAGTCGGACTTGTTGCGACAGACGCGGGAGAGTCTGCACAAACAAGTGCTACAGGTCGGACTCAATCGGACTTCCGGCAGCACGGAGGGAGCCGAAGACCCGGGACACGGAGTCGTTCTGCGGAAGACACAGAGAGACTCAACGGGGGACGCGACAAGCGCACGTCTGTCAGGATCGAGTCAAATTCGGCCGGAATCGACGGCCTTTTCGATCGTGAGCGCGGAAAGCGGAAGGGACGTCACGATGGAAGATACCATCGTGGCGGAAGACGCGACAAAGGACCATAAGTCGTCGCTTCACCAACAGTTGTTGGAATTCCACGCCAAGAAAACGGCTTTGTCGAGCGGCAGTGTGTCGGAAGACACGACTAGCGTGCGACAGGTGTCAGACACGGAGCAAGGGACTCACGACGGCGACAGTGATTCACCCGAACCGGAACGCAACATTGCGACTGAGGACAATGCGGTTGAGCCGGCGCCCGTCTACGACAGCTCAGGCGTGTACGCCGCGGACAAAAAACGCGAACAAACAACAAAAGACACGTTCTCCAGCTCTACAGAAAAAGTATCTCTGCGGGCGGCCATCGCGTCGACCAAAATGTCATCTAGGTCATCGACTACGGGACCAGAACAAAAGCAACAAGGACACATACCAGGAGTACCGGGCTGAGTCGACTGACGACGTCGATGCAACTGTGGTAGCATCGCAAGAACGTGTTCCCGACTTACAGACAGCGAAGGAGGATGAACCTACAATACACTCCCACAGTTACTACATCGAGACAGTGCTCGGCGGATCGTCCTGATGACGCTCACGATAAAGTGACAGAACAACGGTATTCGGACCAAACACGGGCTGTGGTGACAACTGTGCAAAGCAGTGAACAAACGACCGAAGTTAATCATCGTTCATCAGCGGGGTACGATTTATCGTTCAGGCAGATCGAGGTTACTGCAAGTGATGGGCATGATAATACGGGCGTTGACGCACTATTGTCAAAGCTCGACGGAGTGAACAGCGACTCCGCCAGTACATTGTCCGATTCACACAGCAGTGTGACAGTCATTGAAAAGCAGCAAACAGAGGACACTGTGAAAAGAACTGACTTCTCCCACACAGCCGTCCGCGATAGCACGGACCAGGCAGTGATCGATACGATCTTAGCTTCGGGTGTGTTGCTAAGCAACGAGCCGCCTCAGTTCAGTGGAGCGTACCCGGACGGCGGGCGCCACCTTGCGAATGACGTATACACTAACAATGACTACTGGGCTTCGGACGACTCACCCAGAGAAAACACCCACACCGGAAGTGAACATCGACCGTACGCGGGCGGTTTGATAGTGAGGGTACGCGACGATCCACGATCGCAATCCACGTCGTATACAGAACACACGCCCCGGAGGTGGGCGGATTCGCAACTTTCCACGCCGCGCCGCAGCACCGGTAGCAGCAGCGACGGCGAATCCGCAGCGTGGTCGGCCGTGCGTGTCCGATACACGCGGCCGCACACGCGACCTCAGCCGCCGCAGCAGCAACAGCGCTCGCGCGGCTCATGCGTGACGACGACCAGAACCGGCCGTGATTTAGCGCCTCAGGCCGTCCGCGCGCAGCTACTCAAACCACTCACCGTCGAGGTGAATATGGACGCACGGCGGGCCGGTGATTTATCATCGTCGCTGTACACCTTAGACACGCCCACCGCCCGTCGAACGCACACAACCGAGCGGCGCCCGGCTGGCGGATACAAGACAGTGATCACACAGCGTGGAGACGGTGGCTGGCGGTCATCGCAGCAGCAGCGCGAACTCGCCGACGACTACAACGGATACTACTACGAGTGCGAACACCTGCCGACGCGACAGCCGACAGCCGTCGTCGTAGCGACACCAGACATGCGCGACGCCACACGAACGTCGTCGTCTTCATCGACGACGAAGACGCGCTACCTGAGAGTCGAGGAGTCCCACACCGGTCGTATCCCCGTGAGACGGCATTCAGCCAGGGCCAGGCCGACGGTGACTCAGGTGAGACTAGACGGGCCGAGCGACTTCGAGACGCACTCGGCGTACAGCGAGTGGAAGCCGACGAGCGGTAAGTACTCAGTCCACCGCGCCATGCAGGATCGGATCGTTTCGACACAGCATCCGGATCTGCGCTACCGGGATCAGACGTCGTACACGCTCAACCAGTCGGGCTCGCTCGGTGACTTGCAAGACATCGGCATCGACCCGGAGCTGCGAGATGCGGACAAGCGCGGGGACAACTACCACATCACGCTGAACCTGAAGAGCACTGCCACGCCAAGTCGACCGGGCAGTCGGATGTCGCGCTATGTTGACGAAACCCAGATGCACGACTCGTCATTTGGTTATGTCAACGAACCGGCGACGCTGTACGGCGGTGACGTGGTCGACGCAATCCCGGTGCAGTATCTCGACGGAGGGCAGGCGGTGACGAGGGAGGAACGCATCTACGCCGTGCAGCACGTCTCCCCCAGGCCCCAGTACAACGGGGGATACTCCGTGACACGGATCCACTCGGACGGAATAAGTCCCCCTCCGCCACTCGTCAGCGCCGGCAGCAGCAGCACCAGCAGCCGTCAGTTCGAGCAGCACACATCTCATTACGCTAACCGCGGCGGCGGTGAACCGAAATCGAATTTCAGCATGCAGATCAACCAGACGATGACGATGGGCTACAAGCCGACCGACCCACAGCCTCCGACGTCGCCGAGCTACCACGTGAAATCGGTGACGGAGACGCACCGAGATCGCGTCGTCATGAATGGCACGCCGCGACGCGCAGAAGACGACCTGGAACAGTATCTCTCCCCGGTCGAGGACTACAGCTATGCACAGCACACCTCCGAGAACATTCCGCAGGTCGTCCGCGGCAACATCCTCATCAAGAACTCCATCGACACGACCGGCGCTCCCCGCGTCATCGATGTCGTCGAAGCGGACGAGTCAGACGAGGTGATGGTCGAGGACAATGTCAACCCATTCCACGGACACTATTTCCAGAGTCGCGAAAACCCGATGTACTCGAGCGACCAGGATTTGTCGCGTCTCCATCGCGAGACGACGACAACCGTTTATAACCAGCAGCGACCGGCGCGACATCTGACGAGCTTGTTCAACAACAACTCGAAGACGACGACGACGACAACGACGACGAAGAAGCGACGAGGGGTGCCTCGTGAGACAGGTCACGACGGCTTTGACACAGAGATCAAAGTGACCAAAGGTAAGCAGAGTGTTGTGTGTTTGTGTGTGCGATTAATGTTGATGTTCGGAATACTACGTTGAACTGTATTAATAATTCAGTAATGTTGTTGCCCTGAATAGTCAGCCGCGCTGCAGTTAATCATGAGCCGGATGTTTATGTATACAGGTGTAAACATTGGCCTGCTTACAGGGAGATAGGAATGCAACGGTTTGTTTTCGTATGCATTGTTTCGTTGCACTTTCCGACATATCAAAATGACGTCGACCAATGTCATTCATGCTGTTTTTTGAAATGGAAATAAAACAATTATGCTGTTAATAAAACCGTAACCTACATTCTCTAATTCAGTGTAAACATTCGTCCACAATAAACTGTTTCGTACTTTCATCCGTCAGTTCACCCATCCTTCTATTTTGTTATCCATCCATCCATCCATCCATCCATCCATCCATCCATCCATCCATCCATCCATCCATCCATCCATCCATCCATCCATCCATCCATCCATCCGTCCGTCCATCCATCCATCCATCCATTCACCCATCAAGCTATACCTTTTACTCTCATGCGTACGCGTAGGCATTCAACCAGCCGTTCAACCATCCAACCGTCCAACCATTCAACCGTTTGTCCCTCCATCCGTGCACAAAGATGTTTGACACCAGATGTCAAATAAACATCACCTGTCACATGCAGTTAAACTGCCCGCACCAACACACACATTCACCAGTCTAGGCTACAAATATAAACAATATAAACCATTTACATTTGCGACGAAGAAAACGTTTCCCCTTATACCTATGTCTATATAGATCTATATTAGACGTCCACAAACAAGCAGCCTGTTGCAAACCGGATACCGCCATGCTTCGTGACGGTGAGTCGTGTTCTCATTAATGACTGAGTAATACCTATAAACGCCCGCCCGTCCCCTTGCTAACACCAGCCACGGCTGCCTACGGTGTTAGAGGCCACACGCTGACGACCCAGGCAAACATTAACACATTCACTGGTCGTCCCGGGCGACATTACCACCGCCTCCGAAGCCCGGTAATTGTATTATGACGAGGGACATCTCCAAAATGCATCCGCCTTAAATAGGGTAGCATAATACCATAGTGCACGTGATCATCTGAAATGATGCAGATGTTGTAGTTAGCTAAGGACATGGCCGAAGGTTGTTTGTTGTGTTTTACGTGTGTAGATTGTGTTAGCGTAAGACAGCTAGTTTGTACGTTATGCTGGCTGCTGTACTGTCAATGTTTACGACGTGTCAAGATTGAGTTATGCACGCTGCCGTCAAATGGTAACAGTGTTTGCGTGTAGTTTGGTCTAGTGTGATGCATGGCTGGTAAAGTGAATACAACATCCAAAACGTATTAGAGAACTGTGTTATACAGAAGTAATGACACCTAAACTGTTTTTGTTCAGTTCCTATAACAGGTAATGAATGTAGTTTGTTATTACAGTGTATAATTAATGTCTAAAACGCCTATTTTATATCAACAAACCGAAAGGTGAATGTTGACGTTAACATGATGCACAAGTTCTGGAACATTCTTTTTATTTTTCATTTATATATCCTGATAGAAAGTTTACTCTGTGTGTGTGTGTGTGTGTGTGTGTGTGCGTGCGTGCGTGCGTGCGTGTACGTACGTACGTATGTATGTATGTATGTGTGTAATATATATATATATATATATATATATATATATATATATATATATATATATATATATATATGTATGTGTATATATATATATATATATATATATATATATATATATATATATATATATAGTGTAATTGCTGTGATCAATTAAATTATGACTTCGTGACAGGTGAAAGCTAAGTCTGACACTAACATTATTACAAACTACACCTATTCAGACATCCTAGTATGCAGAGAAAGCTGATACGGCAAACATATGTTGGGTGTGTACGCCTTATAACGTCGGTGCGTTTATCAAACTCCCGTGTAGCTTTTCGTCACGCTGAGTGGATATTACATCATCACGTCTTCAGTGTCGCATTTACATAATTGTAATGTGTAATGTGGTGAAAAAATGAAATGCAATCCGATCATATTTGGCGTACCACCATCTAATATTGTGGCTGCGCAACATATTAAATGTATCATGTTCCTACGCCACGTAGTAACCGAGACATTTGAATGAACATGTGTCTCCATTGGGAAGACATGCAGCCGGTTTTACAATGAGTAATGTGTGTCCTTTATGTTCGTGGGCAATCTTTGCATAACATTTCAATACTTTCCAGTACTTTTTAAGGTCGCACGTAACAAAACTTGAATAGATGCCAGGGCAGACCCGAAGTTAACAAGTCAACATGTTTATATAAACAGGTGCTAATGTAACAAGCGCGTAACTATCTTGTGACATAGAACATTATTCATTACTGACCTGCCTTTTCTCCTTTTTATTTTAATCCGTACAGATACATGTGTATTATAATGAGTGGAGATTATATCACGCTGCGATTAAATGATTCCCCCCATACGTGAATCGTTGAAACTGAATACCATCCTTAGATAATACATTATAAAGACGACCTCGTGCCGTACACACAGAAACAATGCTGGCCAGATTAATTTAAATATAACGTGTCCTCTGAACGAATACAAAATATTAGCTTGAGTAGAATGGGTCTCCACGCAGTTGGGGTGACACACAGGGCTACACGGAGGAAGAAAGTCAACAGCCTCACATGAAAGGGAAAAGTCAAGAGCAGAAGAAGAAGTAACGTGATTAAAATGCGTGTCGTGGTATCACGCGGTGTACCCTTCCATGGAAGCTTATTGTGAATGGTACATATACATGTAGGTCACGTACGTGATTCAGGGGATATAACTGAAGACAAGTTTTTTCTGTAAATGAACGCTTCTGTGAAAAACTACGCGACGTCATGTGGTCACAACTACTTGGCTCGAACACCCGATACACCGGCTTTTTACAGCTTACATATAAAGGTATATTGCACAATGGTTGCACTGTGACATGACTTGCTAAAGAGACATGCAACTGATACCTTCACCAGACGAAGATTGATTACGTATTACATTATAGGAATTAATACGCTGGTCGATGCTAAATAGTTCCCTACTGGGTCACGTGTTAGGCGTCTTCTACTGATACGTTATATAATTAAATAAAATCTATGTATAGTTACCTAAGTCAAATTGAAACTTCATTCACAGTAAGATTTAGAAGGCAGCTATGTAATGATCTCAGATACAAATTAGAACAGTTGTTAAAATGATCGTATCGTTTACAACTACACATATCATAAAAAACAACGTTTTGTTTACACCAAGATGTACCGTAAGATAACATTAAATGTATTCAATAACATATGTTATTGTATAAAAACAACAAACTTAACTGGTGCAAATACAAATTTAACAAGATGAACATGATTGGTATACACGTATCACTTTTGCAATGATTTAGTATAACACTTTTCAAATATAATATAAATACTTGCAATAAGACAGTGGCCGGTATCGAATCAGAACGAGGCTTAAAAGAACATGTTTCCATTGAAAATAATCATAGAACATGCTTATATTCGAGAATCTACATTAGATGTATCAATGTTGTTCCGTGCAATAATTATTTGTTTTGTGTATGCACTGCAGTTGTAATAACATATAATGAATATTCATGTTCCGCATCAATTGGTATTCTAGATTAATGATTGTATACCACACACGCATCGCTGAAATGTATAGTAACTAGTTCCTTCAGGCAGGTTAGCTGATATATATATTTAATGAGGTGTTTCAGGCGCATACCAAGTGATCAGGTTACGTTCTTGTTATTCAATTGGGAAATACGTTTACAAACTTGAGCAAGGTTTGCGTGTCAAGCCTTTGCAATCTGTCTGGGTTTTACGTGCACAATATAATTATCTCTTCATCAGATAACACAAACATGTATCCACATGTCATTGTGGATACTTTTCTCATGCGCCTGCGTGTTTCTTGTACAACATATTAACATTTAAGTGTACGTAGGTAATTTTCAAACAAAACCAACGCTGGATATTTAAAAGAGTAACACCCACAGACCCATTGAATTATCTTCATTAAAATGAGTTTGTAGTCAAAATGTTTCTTGTACATGACTTAATCTGTTTGATATATGAAGTATAAGTTATAGTTTGTGTCGTGGCTGGTTTATGGGAACAGAGAACATGATTTTATAGACATAACATTTAAAGGAACTACATGTGTTTCACTGTATCTTATTTCATCTTGACAAACGGTGGGTGATCGATCAAGAGAGTTAAACACATGTACCGTTTACTAATCACGGCTGACATAAAATCATCAGTGACAATGCATTTATGCAACTTGTCTGTTCCTTTATATTCACAAAGACAGTAACGTACTTGTGTAGTTTATGACATACGTGACACGTCAACTTTTGCTATTAACCAAAGTAACAAAGTAACCAACCCACTTGACTCGTTGTGTGTATTTGATATATATATATATATATATATATATATATATATATATATATATATATATATATATATATATAGAACATCGGTGACAAATCTATTATGCCAGAAGATTCACACACAAAGCAAGAGTCAAGAACCTTGGGCGAAATGCATTAGGCAAAAAGCATATGGTGCATATATAATATATATATATGTGTGTGTGTTATATATATATTATATATGCACCATGTGCTTTTTGCCTAATGCATTTCGCCCAAGGTTCTTGACTCTTGCTTTGTGTGATGTAATCTTCTGGCATAATAGATTTGTCACCGAAGTTCTCGAGACGTACGTTCCGACGGATGCACCATCTGTACGTTCCGACGGATGCACCATCTGTACGTTCCGACGGATGCACCATCTGACCTGTTGCGTCCGTCTTGACTCGTGTTTTTATGATCGGGCGTATTTCACAAATTATTACTAACCCAAAATATACACTAACACACCATGACGTATTTGTCCAACATGTGCCTGCAGCGTTACCATAAACAGATGTCTTTGTTTGTCACCTGTGAAGTTAGTATTCGAACAGTGCGTTGAGTATGATACTTTTTATATGAAAGCTCTAGTCATGCCCGGTACAGTAGGAGTATTCACCTTTGGCGCAACAGATTAGGGCAGTCGATTTCTGAGTATCTTTGCTGGTGGTATCCGGTGCCACACTAACGCCGTTGTCTGGTGGAACTAATGACGTGTGTGAACACTTGCGCAACTCGTACTCTTCGACAAAACCGCAACAGTGGTGTGGGAATATTTTGTGAAAGATAATGGTAGCGGTTGCTTTGTCTGCTCGAGGTGGGCGTGTGTCTACTGGGGGAGGCATGTAAAGGCATTCATCCCACGTGCCTTTGTAATACTACCTGGGCCCGTCATAAGACGCACCGCCAAACACTTTTGTTGTGTCAATGAGTGATCGTCGTAGGCACACACGCGCACACAACCGCCCGCACTCGCGTGGGTACACACTGTCATATACATACATACACACACGCACACACAGGCACGCACACACACCAACGCGCACACAACCGCCCGCACTCGCGTGGGTACACACTGTCATATACATACATACACACACGCACACACAGGCACGCACACACACCAACGCGCACACAACCGCCCGCACTCGCGTGGGTACACACTGTCATATACATACATACACACACGCACACACAGGCACGCACACACACCAACGCGCACACAAACGCCCGCACTCGCGTGGGTACACACTCATATACATACATACAACCCGCACACACACGCACGCACACACACCAACGCGCACAAAAACGCCCGCACTCGCGTGGGTACACACTGTCATATACATACATATACACACGCACACACAGACACGCACGCATACCAACGCGCACACAAACGCCCGCACTCGCGTGGGTACACACTGTCATATACATACATATACACACGCACACACAGGCACGCACACACACCAACGCGCACACAAACGCCCGCACTCGCGTGGATACACACTGTCATATACATACATACACACACCCACGCACACACAAACGCGCATACACGCACACACGCACACACAAATACACCCACACACACACACGCACGCACGCACACACACACATACACACACACATACACACACACATACACACACATACACATACACATACACATACACATACACACACATACACACACATACAAACGCACACACACACATACACATACACACACACACACACACACACACACACACACACACACACACACACACACACACACACATACACACACACACACACACACACACACACACACACACATACACACACAATACACACACACACATACATACACACACATACAAACGCACACATGTCTATAGCATTCCAAATGCAACCAACAAAACGATAACAGCATACATATTATATTTCCGTTTTATACTCACATAAAAGACAGAGTTATTAATACACAAGAAGGTATGTTTTATTAGTATGGAGCATCGCTGTCTGTCTTTTTGCAGATGACATCCTACAAACTAACCAGTTGTTATCTGACAAAGCCTTTGTGGCAAAAAGCAAAACTGCACACATCTGTTGTTGACTTGTGTCAGAAGTTTGCCACCCTTTGGTATGTCTGTTTTGATTGATATCCAATATTTTATCCAGCTTTTTGCATACGCATACTACCTTTGTAAAATAAAACCGAACTGTTTTCGTTTTATGAAAAATCGCAGCATGAAAAATCGCAGCGCTTGCCTCACTATCCGCTGCCTATGTACAAGGTTTTACTTTGCTTGATACGGTACGGTGGAAGTTTGCACATATTCAAGGGTCAGTGAACATCTTATCCAGGGTTTCTCCTGTGGCACACCTACGAATGCACGATGCATGTAATAAAACGTGTTTAGCGATTATCCTTTCTGTCGTAAACTTCAATGGCGACGAAACATGGCGTAAATTTGATTCTAGGTGTTATATTAATAGTTATTGTATGTTATACAATCTGTGTAAGACACACAAAGGTGCGGTGTTGGCCGTCTAGGTAGACACTGAATGTGTTAAATGAACCGAAGCACAGGCTGGTGATTGTTTGGAAAGCGGGTCGATCAGTAGGTGTCACGTGACACACACACACACCATACGCCACATATACGCACACCACACCACACCACACCACACGCACTCACATGCACACACGCGCATACACATACACATACCACTCTCCCACGTACACACACGCACACACACATGCATGCACGCACGCACGCATACACACACACACACACACACACACACAAACACACATATACACGCACGCGCGCACGCACGCACGCACGCACGCACGCACGCACACGGAGATAACTTGTTGCCAATCAGAATTCGGACATGTCTGCCGCCCCCACAATATGTTCTGAAACCAACAACATACACAAACGTATCGCATACGGCTAAATGTGGAGCAAATATGTACACGGTACATTGCGTAGGTGCTATCTTCATTCAGGTTAATGTTGCTATTAAACTATTAGTTGGCGCTGCTATGTTTGATCTCTATAAAGATCGAATCTTGTGTTATCGCTTTGTACAACTTCAATCATGTATCACTGTGCGAGATAATCACTGGCGAATAATATTGGTGTTCGCGTTGAGTTCCCACAGGCACAACCTCCTGGTTGTTCTATTAAACTAGGTCACTGCGCTAAGTCCCATTAAACGCTTACTAAAACCCACCATTGCATTAGATTCCAATTTGATCAATTTAAAACGCGTCAAACGAGGTCACGCAATAGTGGCGTACCAGTCCATATGGCAGTTAACATATAACTATTTTTGCTACAGTAACTCAACATCAGTCACATTTGGACAGAATTATTTGCCCTACAGATAAATCAACGTCAGTCACGTTTGGGCAGAACTATTTGTCCTATACATAATTCAACGTCAGTCACATTTGGGCAGAACTATTTGTCCTACAGATAACTCAACGTCAGTCACATTTGGGCAGTGTCCATTTTTGTCATAAAAAGATGGATGGTGATTTTATTCTTCTTTGATTGGACTAGTTTCAACTACCTTTAGGATCACCCGCTGTTAAAGTTTGCAGTGCCATGTGACCAGCACAAAGCTACCATTTAACAAGCAGCATTCATCACGCATTGTGCATTCCTCTTGTAAACGCACGTACACGTCCGTGTGTCTGACGTTATCGCTCAATGTCTCCTCAACGGGACCAGAGCCACAGAGATGTCAAAACTCCTGCTCTGTGAAGATCTCTTTCGTTGCTAACGACGCTGCTGTTCTTACTATAGTTCTTCTTTTCAAAAGGATCTCCTTCTCCTGAAGCGAATTTATTTCCTGTTTGAACGAGTTTTCTCCTTTTCAACAAACAACGTTCTAACTTAGTAATTCGTGGTTTCCTTCTAAACCAATGTCCTTCTTTACCGAATGATATATCCGTGATCCTTCAGTTCTTACTTTCTATGTAGACGGTATGGAGTGGTTCTTAATGTTTCGTTGATACCTTGTTTAAAATTTCAACATTGACCAATCACAAGTATGTCCCTATTTCGTCTGCTGGTTCCTCAGTTTTCTGACAATTTGCACCTGTGACGTCAACTGACCTATCAGTACGCAATATCTAGGCACCATCGGGCGAATGTGGACAGGAGACGAGATTGTTTGTGCTAGAGAGAGAGAGAGGGGGGGGGCAAGCGACCTCAATATCTGCGCCGACCACTGCGCAGGGACAATATGAACCATTCATAGCCCACAGGAACAGATGGCATCAAGTACAAACCTTTCAGTGCAGTTGATGTCGACCCGTAAACTGGTCAAGTTTCTGTTGGCATGTAGTGTAAATGACAGGGTTTCAGTAATCTTATCTGTTCTTCGCCGTGGTTGTTTTGTGTCGCCATTAGGTGGTCTGTACTCCTGCCTTGCTCGTTAAGTTGTTGTTACTTATCAGTGTCCTCTCTCCCGTTATTCACCTTCCTCCACTGCAGTCTTCACAGTTATGTGGCATTTATGTTTATGCGCCAGCGCGCTAGTTTGTAACCCGTTTTTCTTCAACTGTAAATTCAGGTGATGTGAGCGCATGTTGATTTACAAACCCAACGCATAGTAGAGCTACACCGGAATTTCACATTGACGCAATACAAGCAGTTCAAATGCAAGTGGTTTAAAATGTATTTAAGCAATTATTTATAATAACCATTAAAGTGTCCTTCATTGGCTTTCAAATAAAACACACTGCATGACGTATGGATAACCATGAGAAGATGTGTTTCAGATTGGCTTTATAAATTGTAAAACATTTGACATTATTGAACAGATCGAAGAATATATGTACAGGAAACACATTGAAACATCAGTCACATTGGTATTTTAGCATTCAGGATGCTCGCGATGTAACGTTTTGAACGGTGATTTCAAAGTATGTCTTATTAAGAGGATTAATCTAGCATCTGGTGGGTGTCCTTTCACAAGAGTCGCCTGTTGTGTGTTTGCTTTTGCAGTGGGCGTATTGTAAGTGGTCACCTTGCAGGTGGCTTACCGTCAACACTTTCAAAGGATTGGGATCAGGAGGGTGGGGCGGGCCCGTGGGTGGGGCTAGGTCATCAGTCCATTAAAGGAGTACATTACACGTCATCAGCATTACCTTCAGTTACGTAATTGTACACAGAAAATTATGGGCCACTCGCGTATTGCCGAGGTAGTTGGTATGTTGGCGTGGTCAAGGGCGCACCATTATCGTTAAAATGGCACTCACTCCGTGTAGGCGGCCTCAATAATAAATGCGCGCCTTCACGTAGCCGTGTTCCAACTGTCTGGCGGCGCAGAAGTCACGCATCGCTGAACGGTCCTAGTCACGCGTGGCTGAACGCTTGGCATCCGAGCAGCACAACGGTCCAGCAGCAGCCGGTATGGCACGCCAGAAGGATCATAACACTCCTAAGGCAGACTGTTACAAAAAGTGTAATTCAGTTGGCGTTATTGTTGTCTCTTAAAATTATACAGATATTGGTATTTTTGATGGGATGGATAATCGTTGCATCCTTTTGTTTTGGTATGTCTGAGTGTCTCGTTTTAATATTCTTCTGTTTTTTCTCTGAGTAGGAAAGGTATATAATTTATATACTAAGTGATTGATCAGGTTTGATTTTTGTAATCTCATCTACAGTTGTCTTCCTCACAAACCAATAATTTCATGATGCGATTAAGACGAAAATTAGATGCTACGATAATAAGCTTTTTCATTTAAATAGTTTCTCAAGAAAATAATATAATAAATGATTTATGTAACCCGTTACGTTAAACCAAATCCTGTAGCGCAGTCAATCAATATTTCTATAATAATTATCCTTATTTCTGAAAACCAAAAAATCCTATGCCTAATTTGGTGTCTCATATGCTCAAGGCGATGTTTATGTTTGATACATATTCTGACCTACTCTGACCTACATACAACACGAACTACGGGTCTATTGAATGAGTAACATTCTGTGGGAGGGGGGTTCGTTGGAAGCGCCAGTATCAGTGACAGTGGGGGCGTCGAAGCAAAAGGACAACTGCACTAGTTGCCATTCAAAACGGCGGATTGCTAAATGATTTTGCCCGGAAAGATCAACTTCCTGCTGAAGAATGTTTCCATCCGTCATGTCAGAACGGTTCTGTGGAGTCGATGACTCACCGAGTTTGTAACATATGTATGTGCACTAGATCAACCACATGCATGCATGCACATTAGCATGTCGCACACAGACTTACACACACGTACGCACACACTCACACACCCCACTCACAAACACACATAAAACACACACACACACACACACACACACACACACACACACACACACCACCACACACACACACACACACACACACACACACAACACCCACACACACACACACACACACACACACACACTACACACAAATAAAAACACAATATATATATATATAAAATATAAAATATATAATATACATGCACATACATGCACGCAAAATGCACACACATACCCTCACACACACCCACTCATAAACACACACAAACACACACATATATACCCCATGCACGCACACATCCAAACACCCCCACATCCCCACTCACAAACACACATACAAACAAACACACATAAACACGTACACACAAAAACAGACAGACACACACACACATATATATATATACACACACACACACACACACACACAAACACACACACACACACACACACACACACACACACACACACACACACACACACACACACACACACACACACACACACACACACACACACACACACAATCCTCAGATTGTATGATGTCCTGTTGCCCGGTGGTATTTTGCGGTGTCGTTTCAGTCGCAGGCGGGTCGACAATGCGCTTGGCTCAATCTTAATGTGTACAGATGCTAGATATATACACCCCTAAGATGTACACGCCCTCCTGTGCCGTCGCATATAATGGAAATACCTAGAGGCGACAGAGAAAAATAGCACAGTAGCGAGAACAAACAGAACATTGACGCTGAAATGGGGTCTCGCGCATAAATAAACACGCGCGCGCAGATTTTCGACAGCAGTCACCATAAAAGCTTCCGTTGTGGTTGAGCGCGTAGGAGGACCTCTTACCCCGAGGCGAAGAACCACACAACGACAGTTTTCATTACTATTCCAACACTATACACGTGATTTACTCCAGTCTGTTTTCTATACAAATAACTCTCCATCACGCGCATCCAAGAATGACCATCTGCTTGTCTGATGGCTGCTGACAAGTATGGAAATTAAACATATTTCGAAAGTTTGCTTAGTGGCAGCAAAGCATTAGATTAAGTCAACTGTTTATGTCAATTTTTATCTTGATGTCTGTGATGTTTTACCAGTAAAGTCCATTGTTTGTCGTTGCCGCATATTGCAAGACACCGGTCTTTTTCGTTCTTCTGGTCCCTGTTAATTCTGCGTATCCGAATGTTCAGAATGATCAGTTCTGATCACTATTTCGTCACCCCGTGGCGTTTCATTTTGCCATCTGCGAACTGCAATCCAAACCTTACTTGAAGACACACGGAGTTTTAATGGCGAATTAGATAATTTCATACTTCACATGTCACAAGTTCGTGCAAAAGACATTTCCGGCAAGAAACTGTTTCACCAATTCGCGGATAGTTTATTTCGGTGTATGTTTGACTTGCGTTGATAAGGACGTACATGTGGATGTTCACTGAACCGAGAAAGGAATGTAATAACCTTCCAGCTTAAGACCGGTTGTCAGTATTAAGTGTACCCGCAGAATGACTCGTTGACATGTCGTCATAACGAGTAGTAAGTAATCCACCAGTGCTAACGCAAGTCATCGTCTTGTGTTCCACCGACTTCTATACGTTCTTGACACAAATCTCACTTGGCTTTCTGCCCAAGCAAACATTGCTATTGATTTCGTCGCCGGATTTGTAAAGTTTACTTGAGCCATATGGCGTGCGATGGTAACCTTCTATTGGATTGAATTAATCCTTCACAAAGTCATTATTTGAAGTCTGCACAAGTTTTACCGATAGGATGATCTTCGACTATCTCCCTTTCTTTCTTATAAGATTATAATTTCTGAGTGTTATCACATTGATGTGTTTTTATTCAACGTGAAGTTGCCGACGAAATACAAACTAAATGTGGAGCGAGGTACAATAATTACAATCAGGTAAAGAGAGGTGTATGCTATGCACTGGTACTGGTTAAAAGAATATACTTATAGTGCTTATATGTCTAGTATGGTCAGTATTCCTTTGAAATGGAGTATAGTTCGGCTTGTGACTACATATTCCTATATGGTTCCTTTGGTGTACAATCACTGTATACCACTGTAAGGAGTGTTTCTCGACGTGTAACTTGTGACAAAACATGAAGTGCACAATGAGCCGTACAGTACAGTGCAGTTGACACTTGGCTTAAGACAACACAAACGACATCTACACCACGTACAAGTACATTACTGACTAGTTGTTTCTCCGCTCAAAGAGTTTGACTTTTGCAACATGAACACGCGTTGAGACGTTATCATCGTCAACGCGATGACACATTCGATGGAAATTGCATTCAGTATTCTTAATAGTGATAGATAGTTTTGATACAACACCTGCTACTCTTAATAGCCGAACAAGAAAATTGCATCTCGACAATTACGCAGGTATGACATTACAACAGAATAATGTATATTACATGTTCGCTTGTCTCTCTTGCTTGGCACCTATTTATTTTGTGACCCAATACAATGCACTACTGTTAACACGTCAAACGAAATCGATTTTCTTGGAATCGTAGCTCCTACGCACGGAGTGTTGAGGTGACTCACGCCTCTTGCTTTGGACGGCCAACGCGAATTACGACCCAAATACTCCGCAGCTATTTCTAAAGAACCGAAATTAAAGATGCGATTCCGCTGCGGACAGTTTGGAGTCTGATTACAATGTGGGACGTGACGTCGTCAACGCTGACAGGACGTGTCTTCTACATTGACCGAATGCAAAATATGTTTAATTTTGTTCTTCGCGTCATGGCTGACGTATTTGTACCGGTTGACAATACTTTCGTGTTACGGAACTGATTATTTTAATTGTATGCTTATTTATTAACAAATAAGGCAGTCAACTGGGCATATCCCAGCAGGTGCGCAGGGAGATACTAGAGGAACATAGGGGGCTTTGTCTAGTGGGACATGTCTGCCGCTTCGGTGGCCAGAGGCTAAATTCAATTACATTCGCGTCTCTCGACAGACCGAAGCTTCGTTGCAATGGAGTGCGCGTGGTAGCGAAGGTGATCTCGTCGCAATTTTCGTAGTGTTACGTTCCAGGTCGCATCTGCATGCTGCCACTGGTTGAATGTTTATACAATATAAAATCGATGATGACTATGTTATTAGCGCCTTGTGATGTATTAACATCGATTATAAATTCCACCGGAGTACGTTCTGTCCCAGTGACTGTGTCCGCTATACTAGACTGGCAGATGTTTATATTAATGAAATATTCATGTAGGTAACGACCTGTTAACATATGGCATTGATACTGAGTGACATTCTGAATTTGGCACGTTGATGAGCGTTTTGGAATTCTCTCATCAGCTTAGATTCCAGAATCTCAGTAGGCATAATAGTCTACTTTAATATGTTATTGAATAAGATATCCTGTAATTAGTGGACCGAATTAAACGTGTGCATTAATGCAGTGTGTTTACATAAAATGTACTCTTCTTTTACTGGTATGCTGGCAAATACTCGGACATAGTGTACGTGCAAAATCATTTGTCTTCAACAAACCAAGCAATGCTTCCCATGGCCAATATGTAAATGGTCACGGTACAGTGATTCATTAGTGTTGTTATTAATGCATTGATTTATTAGATTTTCACCGGAAAAGAGGAATATACATACACATATTGGTGACGAGAACGACTTCATTTCCGTTGGATTGATCACATGTGCGTGTTGAAAGTGTGTTTGTAAGTGACTAGACGTGTTTGCTGCCCCGTTCAACTTACTTTGTTTATGACACAACTGCTTTTTTCTCGGCCGTTTGGTTACACAGGGTCAGGGGTACTTGTCCTCGTTTGGCAATTAATGGAAGACCTTCAGAAAGTAAAGGTTAGAATGGTGTGAGTGCATTGGAAACTCCGTGTCGAACACGACAACGTACAAACAACTACTTCGGCTACTACATGGTTTTTGATATGACAGAGCAGGTTGTTGACATTGCGCAGAAGTGTAGACTGATGTGGACTGTACATCTTCCTGAGACTGAAAGAAAAGTTATGTATCTAAGACATATACTGCGACAATGCAGAACACAGACACACACAGACACACTCGCACGCGCACACACACCATATAAACTTACTCGTGGTATTGCTTCTGTGTGCACGCATGCCTGTGTGCACAAGTACATAACTGCATGTATGTGTGCGTGCGTGCATGCTCACGTTCGTGTGTCTTTAGGACGTGTCGTACGACTTTCGTAGATGTGTAGTATGTTTCTTGTGATAGCCAAATTTAACCACAGCTGGTTGTTAATTTTTTTTGAACTTTAGTTGTTATTACATGAGATTATTTGGACAGGAAATCTAGCAACGTTTGCCAACTGTCGGCCTGTCTTTGATAAAGCAATCGATTCAACTCTTTAAAAAATTCAACCAGCCGTCAACCAGTGGTTTCTTGGCACGGTTTCCCGCCCACACACGCACGCACATACCCACATGCACACACATACACACTCATGTGTACACATATATACACACGCGCACACGCAAATTATATTACGTTGCTCCTAAAATCCACTTGAAATCTTAGGGGCTTTTTTGCGATTTGTTACACACCGATACCTGTCAATACCAAAACATGTTAACACCAACACAATGCCTGCATTAACGTGTATTAACACCAACACTCGTCAACGCAAACACTTGTCACCATATATCGAAGGGAACAAATGTCAACATTAACACACGTCTCCACCAACAGCTGTCAAAGTAGCAGTTATCAGCACCAAAACCAACACCGGTCAACACCTACTAGAACTGGTGTTTACACAGCTACAAGTTGTTAACCCGGCGGCACAACTGAAGGAGACAGCGAACTTACTGTTACAACTGGGTGAAAAATGATGACTCGGTGAAGACTAATTGCTTACACCGGTCAACTGTGAATGGTCAAAGCATTTCCGTAAGGAGTTCAGTGAACATTAGCACTGTCTGCACGTCGGTCGTAAAGACCATCCCTGCGGTCCAGTCTGTTCACGCTGTCTTGGGTCACTACGACGTGTCCAGTTCTTAAAAGATGGAAAGACTCTACCTGCACTGCGTCTGAAACTTGGAATACCCCGATATGTACTAGACAGGAAAATACGTCTGCGCTGTTATACTGAACGTATTTATGAAAGACGAAATCATGACACATTATTGTGGATGGTGATATAGTTTATATAATAATAATAATAATAATAACAATAATAATAATAAATAACAATAATAATGAGAACACTCCTACTTCGCCTAAATCCACGAAGTCCAAGCTTAGTAGGGCCCAAGATATAAAGGATTGGTCAATCTAAAAATCGATAAGCTGTAAATATGTATTCCAAGTAAAATTCAGGCCTACAGCTTCTCCTCAACGAGTATTGGTATTATGTCAAATGAACAGTTTTTGCGAAAGATGACGTTGCTAGTTTGAAGACCACGTATAACAGCAGTTTATCATAGCAATTGTCAGATGTTCAGTTGATACAACTGTTGCTATGTGTGGTCCAGTACTTAGTTACACCGGACACTCCATAAGCAGGTTGAAGTTCCATTGACTATAAGTCACCGTGGCTGATCAGTGGTGTCTTTGTTCAAATTGTTTTTACAACATGAGCCTGCCTTTACTGAAAAGAACCATTATCCGAGTACCGGTATTCATAGCCGTACCTGTCAATACACCGAGAGACTGCACAGTTAGTGGATCTCTTAAGTTACCGTAGCCTCGAGTGACGTCTTCGTCTACAGAACCTGTGAATGCGCTCAAAAAGAATGTAACACCTGCGCACAAAACACTCATTTATAAGTTACACGTAACTGCGCTACACACAAAAAACAGCTACTATTGCCACTTTTTACCTTCAACTATACCTGGTTTTTGAATGTATGCTACCAATGCGAATCAGATGATTAGGAAAGTGATGTCATGTCCTTAACGTACAGCATCGCTAAACCAGGTAATTACTGTTTCACGAAACAGGCACGATCAGCGTGGCTCTTTTATGAGCAAATAAGTGCGTTTCTTTCGCGCTCTCGTTTGCCGCTGAAAAGGTGCAAATGTGGATGACAGGCTACAAAACCGGTTGTTATTCATCTCCGGATAACGTGTGGCCCAGAGACAATAAATTGCCGTTCTTTCTCGTTTCGGGTCACGTCGCTCCAGGCATTTGCCCGAGCGCGGTCTAGGGGCCCTGTGCAGGATGAATCGAGCGCGACGGGTGAGCTGACGTTTATGTTTCGAGGTGGCGACTTGATGTGGGCCCCTCGGGTTTGGCATGTCAGCCAGCAGCACAAACGCGCGCGTGTTACGTGTCGTGTCGTGTTTACGCACAAAAGCTGTGTGTTTGCGCACACAGGGGCACGCGCACACACGCTTCTCTCTTCCCTCCCTCTATCCATCCTACCACCCATCCCTCTCCCATTCTCTCTTGTTCACTCCGTCCGTCCGTCCGTCCGTCCGTCCGTCCGTCCGTCCGTCCGTCCGTCCGTCCGTCCGTCCGTCCGTCCGTCCGTCCGTCCGTCCGTCCGTCCGTCCGTCCGTCCGTCCGTCCGTCCGTCCGTCCGTCCGTCCGTCCGTCCGTCCGTCCGTCCGTCCGTCCGTCCGTCCGTCCGTCCGTCCGTCCGTCCGTCCGTCCGTCCGTCCGTCCGTCCGTCCGTCCGTCCGTCCGTCCGTCCGTCCGTCCGTCGTCCGTCCGTCCGTCCGTCCGTCCGTCCGTCCGTCCGTCCGTCCGTCCGTCCGTCCGTCGTCGTCGCCGCCAGTCCTCCTCACTCACCACCCTCTTTCTCCTCCCTCCTCCTCCTCCCCCTCGCTCCTTCCTCTCCTCCTCTCCCTCTCCCTCCTCCCTCCCTCCCTCCTCCCTCCATCCATCCATCCATCCCTCCCTCCTCCACTCCATCCATCCATCCATCCATCCATCCCTCGTTTATCTCTCTCTCTCCGTCTCTGTCTCTGTCTCTGTCTCTGTCTCTGTCTCTGTCTCTGTCTCTGTCTCTGTCTCTGTCTCTGTCTCTGTCTCTGTCTCTCTCTCTCTCTCTCTCTCTCTCTCTCTCTCTCCTCTCTCTCTCTCTCTCTCCTATCTCTCTCTCTCTCTCTCTCTCTCTCTCTCTCTCTCTCTCTCTCTCTCTCTCTCTCTCTCTCTCTCTCCTTTCATCTCTCCTCTCTTCTCTGTCTCTCTCTCTCGTTCCCTCTCGTCACTCGTCTCTTCCTCTTCTCCTCTCTCTTTCTTCTCTCTCATCCCTCCTGTTCTCTTCTTCTCTTCTCTCTCTCTCTCTCTCTCTCTCTCTCTCTCTCTCTCTCTCTCTCTCTCTCTCTCTCTCTCTCTCTCTCTCTCTCTCTCTCTCTCTCTCTCTCTCTCTCTCTCTCTCTCTCTCTGCTTTCATGCCAACAACGCTATCAACGATTGCACACAAATCTCAGTCAACCGAGCGGTTTATTCACCGTTATTGCCCAATGACCTATTTTATATACGTCGTCTACAAATAAACCCCAAACAATGTATCCTTCTATTACTTCGCTACGATCTGGAAAATCACTGACATATTTAAGCAGTCTAGTAAAACAGGGTCGGTTTGTGAGAGCTGTATGGCAGAATGATATGTGACGTATTTGACAATAAACAAGGTCACATTCTGCTAGTGGATTTATTACCTGGAAAACAGCCAGTTTTGCAGGAATGACAAATTAAACGGTGTGATCTGTCTTTGGCTTAATGGCTCCTTCTGTTTGATATTTTTATTAGTTGGGATGTTAAAAAAACGATATCATAAATGACCAGCTCCGGGTACAACTTTCGGCAATATGTTCACACAATAGGCGCAAAAGCAGCCGTTAGATTCACATATTTAGAGTGAATCAATACGATTTATCGTTCAGCTGTTACGAAGCGACGTGGCTCGTCTCAACGTGGCTCCTGTAACGTCACGTGACTGGCGTACAAATCACAACTCAGTCAAGCAGGCGAGACGATTATATAGCAATAACGGCCTGGTGTGAATCTTTATCAATAGGACGTTTGTTTGTCATGAAAGCTGGCTCTATGCTGGCTGTCATGGCCCGGTGCAGTGTCTCGCTTTGTCCTCGCCTGTTGGCGCACGACATTCTCGCTGTGGTGACATCGTCTGCCTCTCCGCATCGCCAACTCCGATGGGATGTAATTGTACTTACGTTTGATGAATGACGTTAACTTGTCCGATATTAACCCCGTTAAATATCTCGACAGGTTTTTCTAAGAAACTGTTTCAAAACGCCGCAATTTATTTTAGTAACCAGCTGTGTGCTGTAGGTATTCGCGCCTGTGCCAAGACTATATGTAGACGGGCAAAAACAGCACCAAAGACGACACTTTTTGCAATTTTACAAAACAACAACATTTTGCACAAATGTTAGACAAAAAGTTTGACCATTATCGACCGCGTAAGAAACGCGGTCGATTATAGTCAAACCACGACCGAAGTTTGACTTATAATTCATGATCATTAACACCACAGTCAGTCCACAATTATTTTCATGCGCACTTTTATTTATGACCAATTGGCTACGCTGATTTAATATTACAATCCACTTTTCCCTTCACAGCGTCAAATACATCAGGTATGTTCTAACATGTCTAATGAGTCGTGTATTTCCTTGCAGGATACGGTGATCCCAAGGTAACAAGATCGTCAAGAACAGGTAAAACATACTTATTTTTAATCCATTGTTCATCATTGTTAATGTAACGGCTATGGATTCGCTATTAATGCCTATGACAGTTTCAACTTACAACGTTTGTCACAGCAATAGCCAACATACCTTTCCTTCGGTTGACGTTACATTCACAAATATACAAAGGACAATTCCCCGGAGTACTCGTAAAAATGTGTCCTGTGACCTAATGGCCGCTGGACAATTTGCACGCCTGGAATCAAGCGCAAACACTACACGCAATGTCGCTAGACCGCTAGACACTCTGAACAAAAAAGGACGTTTTTGAAAAAAGGAAGGCATACTTTTTACGCCACATGCCGCTAAGGTTTTTGGGGCCCGAAATGTATGCCGACATACAGTAGCTCGATTATTACATTTTCTATGTGGGAATGCATCTGACATTATTGATAATATAAAAGGAAAATATAGTTTTTATTCATCATAAGAAAGTTGTAAAATTAAATTGCAGCAGACGGACGAATCCATTGCACAGCCACCACATTAACGTGATTAACTATCCGTAGGTCGTAATATGTCTGTTGATTGATGATTGATGGGTTATCTCTGATTTCATCCTCTCAAGTCTTTCACCTAACTGTCCATAGGCTTAGGGGATATCAATCATTTTCTATAAATCGCGATTTATGGATATACAGCTATGGGATAAAAGCACAAACGATGCGGCTACTAGATAGTAATCACATCGCAGTCTGCATATCTGCAAACGCAATCTGAGCAAGGGTTCCATTGAGCTGCACCGACGCTCGGATAAAAGTACCTGTTATGTGACCCGGTGTGACCTATCAACGTCAGCGGTCAGAGGAATCATTGACGTTTATGTCGACGAACAAAGGCGTTCCCCAGTTGACGGATACGTTCGTTTGCTTTTCTGAAAGTCTACATGCACTGGGCCGTGCATCTGGTTTCCGTTATCTACTCTGCTTTCCCTGGGCAAACTGCAGCATTATGCTGGCCCATTATCTTCGGGTATCATGTTTCTAAAAGCGTCTCTAAGTATTGTAAGAACTTTTCGCAAGTACCACCTGACTTTGTGAGAGGATAATTGAAAATACAAAATCATCCAGCTAGAGTTCTATGCTAGGCAGTTTGTGAATAATTTTTATTTATATTAGAATGTGTCTATTATAATCAAAAGTATTTTCAGGTAGCACGAACGCCCACGCATACAATCAGCTGTGTTGTGCTTACGTATGGACATATCAATATACTGACATACATACACACGCATGCACGCACGCACGTACGCACACACAAGCACAACACACAACACACACACACACACACACACACACACACACACACACACACACACACACACACACACACACACACACACACACACACACACACACAACAACACACACACACACACACACACACACACACACACCCCACACACACACACACACCACACACACACACACACACACACACACACACACACACACACACACACACACACATGCACGCGCGCGCACAACACTCTATACGAACACATTCGACAGAACACCGTTCATCTTACGTGTATACTACGTTACGTATAATATCACTATTGTCGATCGTCATGTCACAACGCCGTTATAACGTTTATAGAACGTACGACATCAAGTCACAACGGCTACGACCACACAGACTATGGCCGGCAAACGTCATCAGAGTTTGACGTGTCCACGTTGCTACGCAACGCACCAATCGACAGCATCAAACAGAGCATCAAGGTAAGAGAATTTAGTGGAAAATGATTGTCGGAATATATTTCCTGCTTAAGCCCCTGACGTACTAGGCAATGCCGTACGGCAGTGACGTATTGGGTGCGTTGTTATGCCAATATGCACGTGTTTACGTCACGACTAGACACTGTCCGGTGTCTGATAGCGATCCAACACGCGTTATACTTATTAGACACGGGGATCCGGTAGCCAATGAAAATAGCGTATCTCATTGACACCCCCATCTCGGTGAAACAGTGAAAAAAGTGAGCTTCACCCTCCGTCGCACTTCCGTCCGACTCTGTCAGAACGTGTAGCTAGTAAATAATAGATATGCTGCATTGTCGTACGACATTGCCTGATAGTGTGCTAAGGCCTTTATCAATGGTTCCATGTCAATGGTCGGACTGTGGTCAAGGCAAGCGGGCTGTTGCCCTGTGCCTCCTATAATAATACGTTACTATAGCCTCGTGCGTACTTTGATATGATGCAAATAGGAAAACTAGGAACCTAACATTTTCGGGGCCTCGACAATCCTGTGTGTTACATTAATTTGGAGTAACTCGTCTTTAAAGTTCCCACTACGATTTAGTGTTTAGTCACAATGATGTAAAATAGTCCAGTATGCTGAAGTTGTGTACGGCTTCCATTACGTAGAGCATGGTTGACCCGTTTGAATGAGCCAACGCAGAAACCACGCGCACATAGAGTGGAGTGTTTGTGAAGTTGCTGCTTGTTGTAAGTCGTGGAAGCCATATGCCGTGTGATGTGAGGCCAAGTCCTTTTAGTTCTTTTATCCGTCGCCCACTGTGTTGTGTACACAAGTAGTCGACCGGTAGATCGGGGTGTATTTCAAATGAAAGAGCTTACTCTACAAGTTACTTACTGCTAAACTGAAATCGAGTGGGCTTTGGGTCAACAGGTTTGAATGTTAGTTTGCAAACGGTTTTGGTATGAAACTCTTTGTAAAATCTAATGTAGAGGAAGCTAGATGTCGCATATAATTTTGGCAAATGCTTAAATTTATTTTCAAAATAATATTTAGCGCATTTTACTTTTTGGTCCTGAAGTCATTTAGCGGCCATTACATATGTCCGCGAAATTAAATTTTTACGTGTGTATGTTAATAATGTTTCTTCAATAGCGATAGCTGTGATGTGCTGATATCATAGGGTAAAGGATTTCAAAATGTAAAATTGTTGGACTTATCTGGCTTTCACTTCCTCCATGTTTAAAGATGGCGGTCATCAACATAAATGTCACAATATCTCAAAAAAGTACATCATGTAGAAGTGTACTATTGGACAAATTGGTGCATACAGGTAATAATAATAATAATTTTCTATAATTTTTTTATATACTAAAACCCAAAATAGTCCCCTGTTCAGAAGTGTTTACACTACAACATAACACGACTCTTAGATATTAAAATAATTATACAAGTAAAATACATAGATACTCAAATAAATTACGTATACATAAATGTACACATTTAACGATTATATGCATGATTACTTCAATTATAATATACGTCACGTGACTGTCGACGTAGGTGGACCGGGAGGAGGAGGAGATCATTGGGCCGCTGCCCGCGGGGGACGGGGGAGACGCCGACGACCTGCTCAACTTCGACACGGTCTCGGAGAAGGTGGACCTCGGTCTGGAGGGAGGCAACGCCGTCATCTCGGTGAAGGTGCGCTGTGAGCGCATCGTGCCTATCCGGGGCGCCGCCGACATGTTCAAGAAGTCGTCAGTGATCGTCACCCGCATCATCGAGATAGACCTACAGGTGGGTGGGTTATTTGGTGGGTGGGTGATGTGGGTGGTGAATGGGTGGGGGATGGGTGGATGGATGGATGGGTGAGAGAGAGAGGGTGAGATCAGTAACGTTTATATATATATATATATATATATATATATATATATATATATATATATATATATATATATATATATATATATATATATATATGAACCAATTTTACATTGTTAAATTTATATAGTGTGTACACCTCGTCTTTGAACACCCTGCCCCCTCCATTTGTCAATGCCGAAAGACGAATATGCCCCAATAATTCCTGCTGTTTTGACACACGACCTAGTTCATGCGTGGGCGGGCGTTGATTATGTAAAAACCTGACTCGTTTTTCTCCCGCAGGCGACAGAGGAACGTCGCCGTTTGTATCAGCAAATCATGCGTCGTACTGCCGGGGGTAACATGCTGGAGCAGCAGGCGGGCAGCAGCCACCGGCACCGCTACGAGGAGGCGAAGTTGTCGACAAAGGACACGTTCAAATTGTACAAGACGTTCATGGGGCTAGCCGAGGCGGACGAGGGAATGCAGGTACGATGACATCTTGACTAGATTAATTGACTTCTATAAAACATAGCCAAAAAGACTGATCTAAACTTATTATATAATGTTTTTAACTTTTTTTACTTAAGTTATTTGGTTTACAATTTTTGCTGTCTTAATCTCACTTTATTTATTAATATTTGAAAAACATCATTGTCCCAATAATAACACATTTTTATTTATGTATAAATATCTTATATTGTGTTATGGATGGCTATGTAGTATGTACTCATTATTAAGCAGAGTCGTATTCTGGAAACTGGTATATATATATATATATATATATATATATATATATAACTTATTACACTATATCATATATATCGTCTTCAGTTAAGGCCCCCATCCTGTTTATTATCATCGTGACCGTTACTGAAACATTAGCTGACAGTTGTATATCAAATTAAATTGTATGGGCTACTGTTGCATGCCGTAATCTGTACTCAACAACCGACATACTTAGTTCCTCTGCTACAGTTCTCTGATATATCTAGATCATCCGTTTCCTAACACCTTTTTGTTTCTAAAACTAAGCTCAATATTGCCATGCTCAGAAATGACTTTTGCCTGTCCCCGTCATGCCAAAAGATTTTGTTTGTTGCGCATATGAGCTTGAATATTCAAGGAAATAGGTGCTGTAGAAGTTTTGCTATATTATTATTATTATTATTATTATTATTACTGCACCTATATCCACTGTCACAATTTGTTCTGTAGAACACATCCTGAATATGTAGTTCAATTTCTAACAGTTCAAACTAGCTCAGGGAAGGAATATGTGAACACCTCTCTGTGCTGCTACAAGCCTAAAAATGTGTTCGGTTGATTTTGTTGTTGGGACACATCATAAAAGATGTGGTTCAATTTCTGGAATTGTTGTCGCTTGGATTAGAACGTACTAAACTAAGAGTGAGTTTCATAAGTAGGTTCATAAACACATTATTAACAGATTAAATGTTATGTTTGAGGTGATGTGGCTGTCACCGCAAATATATGAAAATACATTGCTACTGTGGCGCCACATTGCGAGTAAAACTTGTTTGAGTGCAAATGTATTTTATGTCGTGCAAATTGCAAATCCTACCCTAAGCAATGGATGCACATATTCCTTCTTTAATGTTATCATAGAACTAGAACATGTCCCTTCTTTAATGTATGTCTTACAATGGTATCATAGAACTAGAACATGTCCCTTCTTTAATGTATGTCTTACAATGTTATCATAGATCTAGAACATGTCCCTTCTTTAATGTATGTCTTACAATGTTATCATAGAACTAGAACATGTCCCTTCTTTAATGTATGTCTTACAATGTTATCATAGATCTAGAACATGTCCCTTCTTTAATGTATGTATTACAATAGTGTCATAGAACTAGAACATGTCCCTTCTTTAATGTATGTCTTACAATGGTATCATAGAACTAGAACATGTCCCTTCTTTAATGTATGTCTTACAATGGTATAATAGAACTAGTACATGTCCCTTCTTTAATGTATGTCTTACAGTGGTATCATAGAACTAGTACATGTCCCTTCTTTAATGTTTGTCTTACAATGGTATCATAGAACTAGAACATGTCCCTTCTTTAATGTATGTCTTACAATGGTATCATAGAACTACATTAATGTATGTCTTACAATGGTATCATAGAACTAGAACATGTCCCTTCTTTAATGTATGTCTTACAATGTTATTATAGAACTAGAACATGTCCCTTCTTTAATGTATGTCCTACAATGTTATCATAGAACTACAACATGTCCCTTCTTTAATGTATGTCATACAATGTTATCATAGAACTACAACATGTCCCTTCTTTAATGTATGTCTTACAATGTTATCATAGAACTACAACATGTCCCTTCTTTAATGTATGTCTTACAATGTTATCATAGAACTAGAACATGTCCCTTCTTTAATGTATGTCTTACAATGGTATCATAGAACTAGAACATGTCCCTTCTTTAATGTATGTCTTACAATGGTATCATAGAACTAGAACATGTCCCTTCTTTAATGTATGTCTTACAATGGTATCATATAACTAGAACATGTCCCTTCTTTAATGTATGTCTTACAATGGTATCATATAACTAGTACATGTCCCTTCTTTAATGTATGTCTTACAATTGTATCATAGAACTAGTACATGTCCCTTCTTTAATGTATGTCTTACAATGGTATCATAGAACTAGAACATGTCCCTTCTTTAATGTCTTACAATGGTATCATATAACTAGTACATGTCCCTTCTTTAATGTATGTCTTACAATGGTATCATAGAACTAGAACATGTCCCTTCTTTAATGTATGTCTTACAATGGTGTCATAGAACTACAACATGTCCCTTCTTTAATGTATGTCTTACAATTGTATCAAAGAACTAGAACATGTCCCTTCTTTAATGTATGTCTTACAATGGTATCATAGAACTAGAACATGTCCCTTCTTTAATGTCTTACAATGGTATCATAGAACTAGAACATGTCCCTTCTTTAATGTCTTACAATGGTATCATAGAACTAGAACATGTCCCTTCTTTAATGTATGTCTTACAATTGTATCAAAGAACTAGAACATGTCCCTTCTTTAATGTATGTCTTACACTGGTATCATAGAATTAGAACATACCCCTTCTTTAATGTATGTCTTACAATGGTATCATAGAACTAGAACATGTCCCTTCTTTAATGTATGTCTTACAATGTTATCATAGATCTAGAACATGTCCCTTCTTTAATGTATGTCTTACAATGGTATCATAGAACTAGAACATGTCCCTTCTTTAATGTATGTCTTACAATGTTATCATAGATCTAGAACATGTCCCTTCTTTAATGTATGTATTACAATGGTGTCATAGAACTAGAACATGTCCCTTCTTTAATGTATGTCTTACAATGGTATCATAGATCTAGAACATGTCCCTTCTTTAATGTATGTCTTACAATGTTATTATAGAACTAGAACATGTCCCTTCTTTAATGTATGTCTTACAATGGTATAATAGAACTAGTACATGTCCCTTCTTTAATGTATGTCTTACAGTGGTATCATAGAACTAGTACATGTCCCTTCTTTAATGTTTGTCTTACAATGGTATCATAGAACTAGAACATGTCCCTTCTTTAATGTATGTCTTACAATGGTATCATAGAACTACAACATGTCCCTTCTTTAATGTATGTCTTACAATGGTATCATAGAACCAGAACATGTCCCTTCTTTAATGTATGTCTTACAATGTTATCATAGAACTAGAACATGTCCCTTCTTTAATGTATGTCCTACAATGTTATCATAGAACTACAACATGTCCCTTCTTTAATGTATGTCCTACAATGTTATCATAGAACTACAACATGTCCCTTCTTTAATGTATGTCTTACAATGTTATCATAGAACTACAACATGTCCCTTCTTTAATGTATGTCTTACAATGTTATCATAGAACTACAACATGTCCCTTCTTTAATGTATGTCTTACAATGTTATCATAGAACTAGAACATGTCCCTTCTTTAATGTATGTCTTACAATGGTATCATAGAACTAGAACATGTCCCTTCTTTAATGTATGTCTTACAATGGTATCATAGAACTAGAACATGTCCCTTCTTTAATGTATGTCTTACAATGGTATCATAGAACTAGAACATGTCCCTTCTTTAATGTATGTCTTACAATGGTATAATAGAACTAGTACATGTCCCTTCTTTAATGTATGTCTTACAGTGGTATCATAGAACTAGTACATGTCCCTTCTTTAATGTTTGTCTTACAATGGTATCATAGAACTAGAACATGTCCCTTCTTTAATGTATGTCTTACAATGGTATCATAGAACTACAACATGTCCCTTCTTTAATGTATGTCTTACAATGGTATCATAGAACTAGAACATGTCCCTTCTTTAATGTATGTCTTACAATGTTATTATAGAACTAGAACATGTCCCTTCTTTAATGTATGTCCTACAATGTTATCATAGAATTACAACATGTCCCTTCTTTAATGTATGTCCTACAATGTTATCATAGAACTACAACATGTCCCTTCTTTAATGTATGTCTTACAATGTTATCATAGAACTACAACATGTCCCTTCTTTAATGTATGTCTTACAATGTTATCATAGAACTACAACATGTCCCTTCTTTAATGTATGTCTTACAATGTTATCATAGAACTAGAACATGTCCCTTCTTTAATGTATGTCTTACAATGGTATCATAGAACTAGAACATGTCCCTTCTTTAATGTATGTCTTACAATGGTATCATATAACTAGAACATGTCCCTTCTTTAATGTATGTCTTACAATGGTATCATATAACTAGTACATGTCCCTTCTTTAATGTATGTCTTACAATGGTATCATAGAACTAGAACATGTCCCTTCTTTAATGTATGTCTTACAATGGTATCATATAACTAGAACATGTCCCTTCTTTAATGTATGTCTTACAATGGTGTCATAGAACTACAACATGTCCCTTCTTTAATGTATGTCTTACAATTGTATCAAAGAACTAGAACATGTCCCTTCTTTAATGTATGTCTTACAATGGTATCATAGAACTAGAACATGTCCCTTCTTTAATGTCTTACAATGGTATCATAGAACTAGAACATGTCCCTTCTTTAATGTCTTACAATGGTATCATAGAACTAGAACATGTCCCTTCTTTAATGTCTTACAATGGTATCATAGAACTAGAACATGTCCCTTCTTTAATGTATGTCTTACAATTGTATCAAAGAACTAGAACATGTCCCTTCTTTAATGTATGTCTTACACTGGTATCATAGAATTAGAACATACCCCTTCTTTAATGTATGTCTTACAATGGTATCATAGAACTAGAACATGTCCCTTCTTTAATGTATGTCTTACAATGGTATCATAGAACTAGAACATGTCCCTTCTTTAATGTATGTCTTACAATGTTATCATAGATCTAGAACATGTCCCTTCTTTAATGTATGTATTACAATGGTGTCATAGAACTAGAACATGTCCCTTCTTTAATGTATGTCTTACAATGGTATCATAGATCTAGAACATGTCCCTTCTTTAATGTATGTCTTACAATGGTATCATAGAACTAGAACATGTCCCTTCTTTAATGTATGTCTTACAATGGTATAATAGAACTAGTACATGTCCCTTCTTTAATGTATGTCTTACAGTGGTATCATAGAACTAGTACATGTCCCTTCTTTAATGTTTGTCTTACAATGGTATCATAGAACTAGAACATGTCCCTTCTTTAATGTATGTCTTACAATGGTATCATAGAACTACAACATGTCCCTTCTTTAATGTATGTCTTACAATGGTATCATAGAACTAGAACATGTCCCTTCTTTAATGTATGTCTTACAATGTTATCATAGAACTAGAACATGTCCCTTCTTTAATGTATGTCTTACAATGTTATTATAGAACTAGAACATGTCCCTTCTTTAATGTATGTCCTACAATGTTATCATAGAACTACAACATGTCCCTTCTTTAATGTACGTCTTACAATGGTATCATAGAACTAGAACATGTCCATTCTTTAATGTATGTCTTACAATGGTATCATATAACTAGAACATGTCCCTTCTTTAATGTATGTCTTACAATGGTATCATATAACTAGAACATGTCCCTTCTTTAATGTATGTCTTACAATGGTATCATATAACTAGTACATGTCCCTTCTTTAATGTATGTCTTACAATTGTATCATAGAACTAGTACATGTCCCTTCTTTAATGTATGTCCTACAATGTTATCATAGAACTACAACATGTCCCTTCTTTAATGTATGTCCTACAATGTTATCATAGAACTACAACATGTCCCTTCTTTAATGTATGTCTTACAATGTTATCATAGAACTAGAACATGTCCCTTCTTTAATGTATGTCTTACAATGTTATCATAGAACTAGAACATGTCCCTTCTTTAATGTATGTCTTACAATGGTATCATAGAACTAGAACATGTCCCTTCTTTAATGTATGTCTTACAATGTATCATATAACTAGAACATGTCCCTTCTTTAATGTATGTCTTACAATGGTATCATATAACTAGTACATGTCCCTTCTTTAATGTATGTCTTACAATTGTATCATAGAACTAGTACATGTCCCTTCTTTAATGTATGTCTTACAATGGTATCATAGAACTAGAACATGTCCCTTCTTTAATGTATGTCTTACAATGGTATCATATAACTAGAACATGTCCCTTCTTTAATGTATGTCTTACAATGGTGTCATAGAACTACAACATGTCCCTTCTTTAATGTATGTCTTACAATTGTATCAAAGAACTAGAACATGTCCCTTCTTTAATGTATGTCTTACAATGGTATCATAGAACTAGAACATGTCCCTTCTTTAATGTCTTACAATGGTATCGTAGAACTAGAACATGTCCCTTCTTTAATGTCTTACAATGGTATCATAGAACCAGAACATGTCCCTTCTTTAATGTATGTCTTACAATTGTATCAAAGAACTAGAACATGTCCCTTCTTTAATGTATGTCTTACACTGGTATCATAGAATTAGAACATACCCCTTCTTTAATGTATGTCTTACAATGTTATCATAGATCTAGAACATGTCCCTTCTTTAATGTATGTATTACAATGGTGTCATAGAACTAGAACATGTCCCTTCTTTAATGTATGTCTTACAATGGTATCATAGATCTAGAACATGTCCCTTCTTTAATGTATGTCTTACAATGGTATCATAGAACTAGAACATGTCCCTTCTTTAATGTATGTCTTACAATGGTATAATAGAACTAGTACATGTCCCTTCTTTAATGTATGTCTTACAGTGGTATCATAGAACTAGTACATGTCCCTTCTTTAATGTTTGTCTTACAATGGTATCATAGAACTAGAACATGTCCCTTCTTTAATGTATGTCTTACAATGGTATCATAGAACTACAACATGTCCCTTCTTTAATGTATGTCTTACAATGGTATCATAGAACTAGAACATGTCCCTTCTTTAATGTATGTCTTACAATGTTATTATAGAACTAGAACATGTCCCTTCTTTAATGTATGTCCTACAATGTTATCATAGAACTACAACATGTCCCTTCTTTAATGTATGTCCTACAATGTTATCATAGAACTACAACATGTCCCTTCTTTAATGTATGTCTTACAATGTTATCATAGAACTACAACATGTCCCTTCTTTAATGTATGTCTTACAATGTTATCATAGAACTACAACATGTCCCTTCTTTAATGTATGTCTTACAATGTTATCATAGAACTAGAACATGTCCCTTCTTTAATGTATGTCTTACAATGGTATCATAGAACTAGAACATGTTCCTTCTTTAATGTATGTCTTACAATGGTATCATATAACTAGAACATGTCCCTTCTTTAATGTATGTCTTACAATGGTATCATAGAACTAGAACATGTCCCTTCTTTAATGTATGTCTTACAATGGTATAATAGAACTAGTACATGTCCCTTCTTTAATGTATGTCTTACAGTGGTATCATAGAACTAGTACATGTCCCTTCTTTAATGTTTGTCTTACAATGGTATCATAGAACTAGAACATGTCCCTTCTTTAATGTATGTCTTACAATGGTATCATAGAACTACAACATGTCCCTTCTTTAATGTATGTCTTACAATGGTATCATAGAACTAGAACATGTCCCTTCTTTAATGTATGTCTTACAATGTTATCATAGAACTAGAACATGTCCCTTCTTTAATGTCTTACAATGGTATCGTAGAACTAGAACATGTCCCTTCTTTAATGTCTTACAATGGTATCATAGAACCAGAACATGTCCCTTCTTTAATGTATGTCTTACAATTGTATCAAAGAACTAGAACATGTCCCTTCTTTAATGTATGTCTTACACTGGTATCATAGAATTAGAACATACCCCTTCTTTAATGTATGTCTTACAATGGTATCATAGAACTAGAACATGTCCCTTCTTTAATGTATATCTTTTTTGCCAACCTTATTTTTAGTCAAGCTTACGCGTATTTCACCAAATAATATAACGGTGACATTTTCCACCTACTTACCTTGCCCACCTGTTCTTACAGCGAGAGAAGATGACCATCGACCGGACGATTGAGGATGAGCGTCGACCTGACCTGTATCTCAAGAAGAACCTTGCTGAGGCGGCCGCTGAGCTGATGGACTACGACGCGGAGGGAGACTTCGACACGGACGAGCTGGAACGTCGGCTCGAGGAAGAACTGCTGCCGAGATACGCGCCGAAACCACCAGAGCCAGACGCCGTCAGTTACACATCGCACGTGTCTGGACCGTCGGATCTTCTCTACTAGAGTCGCTCGTGTTAAGCCGTATTCACAGCGGCAGCATGTTTGCTGAATGCGTTGCAAACCAGACAGATATCATGGATACATCGACTGGAGTTGGTGTATATCGAGAATGTTTCGAGCGTTTCAGTTATCGACAATGCGAAGTCTCGTTATCGATTTTTGCGTTACGTGTTGAACTGTGACGTAACATCCGACTACCGACAGATGGCGCGTATGTTTATACCTAACAAATGGCGACATATTATACGTATACATATAAACAATATTTGTGTATTTGAGAAAGAAAGATGATGTGGCTATCGTGGATAAACAGTTGATTTTTACACGTTACACGTGACTCACCAGTGGCGCCACACAACGTGACTTAGCGGAATCAACCGTTCCATGTATGATAGCGGTTTCGCATTATTTTAGTAGTTACATTTCTATAGCTTCTCTATTACGAAAAGAAGTGCCGAATTTTAACGATCATGTATATAAAATTTAGTGTTTACAATTCAGCAATTGTGAATATTTATATGTAAGAAGATTGAGGATATGGTGGACATATCAAATCAACAT
>JAODUO010000565.1:92500-157500 GCA_025642075.2 Ridgeia piscesae
ACTACTACTACTACTACTACTACTACTACTACTACTACTACTACTACTACTACTACTACTACTACTACTACTACTACTACTACTACTACTACTACTACTACTACTACTACTACTACTACTACTACTACTACTACTACTACTACTACTACTACTACTACTACTACTACTACACCTACTACTACTACTACTACTACTACTACTACTACTACTACTACTACTACTACTACTACTACTACTACTACTACTACTACTACTACTACTACTACTACTACTACTACTACTACTACTGTTGCTGCTGCTACTACTACTACTACTACTACTACTACTACTACTACTACTACTACTACTACTACTACTACTACTACTACTACTACTACTTACTACTACTACTACTACTATCTACTACTACTACTACTACTACTACTACTACTACTACTACTACTACTACTACTACTACTACTACTACTACTACTACTATTGTTGCTACTGATGGTGCTACTACTACTACTACTACTACTGCTGCTGCTACTGCTACTACTACTACTACTACTACTACTACTACTACTACTACTACTACTACTACTACTACTACCGCTACAACAACTACTGCTACTACTAGTGCTACTACTACTACTACGAATAATATTTCCAATACTGCTACTTCAACTGAAATTACAACAACAACTACAACAAGTAAAACACCTTCGCCACCATCGACAGCAACAACAACATACATTCGGCGACTAGCCAACCGTAAAATGCAAGCGTCCTGATTTAAGGAATCTCAACCATTATATTGTCTATAATATTTATCACAGTCGCCTCGAGTAGACGATAAATCTCGCCCTCCGCCCAACCAACAGACAACAGAATAGTGTGGTACAAAATACCACTGTCACTGCTGTAAGAGCCAAGCATTTTCACTGGTACACAACAGTAATAAATAAGGTTGAACAAAAACGGTGCGAAACAGGGGCGTGACATTTACACAACAACCTCATCATTATTAAAATACAAATCACATGTATAACTAGAGACTGCATTGCAACAAAAGCAACAAATTATTTAATAATTTGCAATAAAATTATTAACATATTTATTTTCGCAACTTTCGGCAAGCAAACACAAACCAATATATCTAACAAAAACAATGATGCTGACAAAACTGGCTGACATTTATTTATTTAGGTGAGTTCATCTTTCTAGATAATTAAGCAATATTCACCTCAACGGAAAGAAATAAGATATTTCGTAGATATTTTTTTATTCAAATGCTATTTACCCATTAGTCCCCAATACAGCTAACTTGTGCTAAAGTATGCTTATATTAGCACGTTCATAACTTTGTCTGTGAGCGTATGATGTTGCCGACAACGCGTTTATTTTCATTCCTTTGAGATGCGAAGGCTGACAGGACGTGCATACTCATTACTGGAGAAGGATCTAGGCTAGCACCGCACGCGTTATTAAACCTGAAAAGGTCTGTGCTTACAGACACGTAATTTCTTCCCATCGATCAATTTGTCTTTTGTGACGTCACTCAAGCAACGTACACACTGGAGAGTTACACGTAGCTGACGTTATTGTGAGTTGGCCTGCAGGCAAAGCAACAAACACCTCCAATGGACCCGTAACCAGTATCATAAATTAGAATGAAAATAAACCTACTTAAATATAAGCTGGTGATGGCACTTGGCCTAGATAACACGTTCCTACCTTTCCATAGATAAGATTTCAATTTCATTCACACTGTTGTTTGTGTGTTGGTTCTAACTAATCTTGCTCATCGCCAACCAATGACATGCTTCGGATCCAAAACATAATTATAGTTGCCTTAAGCTATACTGAGTGCACTCGAGATGAACTCTTAACAAAAAACGATCTTTAGATCTCGTGCCTAGACAGCCTCACTCGTACACTGAGACACAAGGAACATCGGATATTTGGAACATTAGGACGCGTCACAACGAGTACAATAATTGATGTGCAGCCGAAGTCACTTATCTATCCTTATGCGAACTAAATGGCAACACACTAATGCTGCCATCTGGCGAACGACCTACACACGTCAGAAAACGCAATTTATTTTTCGTCGCCGTTTGCTAATACATGCAATATTAACTAAGTAAACCAGATTTACTCCTGTTTATTATCGTTTTTATCGCCAAAACACATGCCCAAATAAAAATGTGGTATTTTAAAGTTTCTTTTGTGCCCCGACAAAAGAACAGTCACGCTAAACTGTTCCCGTTAACTACTCGCTTCCTAGATCCAGAGTGTCTCATTTGTCGGTAAAAATATACGTAGGCGGCCGAGCCACAATGCAGCTCAGCATCTATGGCATCTTACAAAGAAAATATGATCCTTTCTCCTTCTTCTTCTCTGGTTTTCCCTGTCTATGTGAGGTCGTCGGTGCGGCTGGTGATCTTCTTCCTCCGTGTCGCTCGGTTTATCGCCTCGACTGTGTTGAGACCGACGGTGTTCATGTCTCTTCCAGTTAACTAGCCTAAATTATGAAGGCCTTTTCAAAACGGTTTTACGAACTTTTATGATTTGTATGTGTTCGGAATGTCATTCTACATCATCTCCGATACAAAGAAATAAGATGTTATTTTTTTATTGTGTTTCAGATCAATTTAGTGCCGTCGAGTCGACGTAAATAGGCCGATATCACAGGGCGGGAGCCGTTGGCGCATCAGAGCCGCAAAGGCGATGTCTTGTGTGTGCTTTGCGAAGTCGAAATAAAAAGCAATTAACCGCTCACGCCTCTGGCTTGTTTACGTCGACTCGACGGCATTAAATTGCTCTAAAACTCAATTTAAAAAACGAATATATGACTTCTTTGTACCGTAAGTGATGTAGAATGACACTCCGAACACATACACATCGAAAAAGTGATAGAAACGTTTTGAAAAGGCCCTAATAATTTAGGCCAGTTAACTGGATGATTACCTTTAGTTTTACAGGCATCTTTCCGCCTGTCCTTTGGTCGCTCTTTATTTCTTTTTCCTCGTATATATGTCATCAGAACTCTTTTCACGATGTTCCTTTCGTCCATTCTCATCACATGTCCGCACCATTTGAGTCGTTTCACTGTTATCCGACCATTCTAAATCAATACATGCACAATTCCGGTGATAACACGTACACCAAATCGGCCAATGACACAGACTAAAGCACTGTTTTCGTGCATCTAAGTTAAAGTAGTAACCTGCAAAATAATCAATATATATTGTTTGGGTGCAAGATACTCTTAGCGTTGATAAGTGTATCCAAAATGTAGCGTACGAAGCTGCTATTACAATTTATCATCAAATATGTAATATCTAAACAGTAACTGAGAACTACCAATACATTTTTCTCGCATCTGTGTTTTTACTCACTGGATAATGTTTGTTAAATAAAAGGCGTGTTTTAACATGCGAAAATAACCAAATCTAATTACGAATTAATACCCCGGCATACCGTCTTCATAAATCTGAAATTAAGCTGAACCAATCTACACAACCGCTGCTGTTTAAGATTCATCTAGTTATGTTATCTTATTTCTTTATTATATGTTCCTATTCGACGGGGCGCACGGATCATAATTTTGTCGGTTGTGGACACCTTGTACTAATGTTGGTTGTCCTGTTTTTAAGATTCAAACCTTTCCGAATAATATACCCGAGGGCAACCGTCTCAGATCGGTGTAGCTCACTCTGAAAATTACATCTACACACATATATACTCGGTATGTGAGTGGTGGCGTTGTTGGAGCTATATCCATATTTTAATAGCAACTTTAGCGCAACAAAGCTATATTTAGTAGCAATATAACAGGATAAGGATACATTTATTTTATCACCAGGAATAGTGAGGACTATTATATATAGCAATATATTATTGACATGTTTATGTTTCAGGAAGCCAGCGACAAAACATTGAAATATATCGAAACAATCAGTTCCATTTAGCAGTAGACATCACACAGCAGTCATAGTTGCATTAACGCTTAAATATTATCTATACGTATTATACTATGATAATTGCCATCATTTCCATATGAAGACTGTGCCTTCCTGTGGTGACTCTTTACAACTCTGGTTTACCCAATAGCACATATTAAGTTAGTATAATTCCTTTAGGTATAAGTCTTTCCATTGAAAATTAGCAACTGTAAATAAACGATCTTATAGGCCAGAATTTAAGAAAACATTTCAGAGTGAGTAAACCGATTTGAGACGGTTGCCATCTGGATTATTATTAAGGAAGGTTTGAAATTTAAAAGTTAACAGAGCAACCAAAAATAACACGAGGTGTCCATTTCGACTATGAAGAAGACGTATTTATTTACACGTTCAGCCACCCCGCAGTTGACAATGGTGGTCGAATGTGTCATTATATTGGGACTTTTTATACAGGTTGTCTTTGATGTGAAACGCAGGCGTTGTGCTATTTTTATGGTTTCCACAGACACAGATAGTGATTTAGATACTGTTCAAACTAGGTATATGAAGTTCCGAGTTTTGTGTATCGTGTTCGCTAAATGTAGGTGAAGTTAACTACCATTCTTACTTTGTGAGGTTGGAAAACGTTTATCTCAGTAATGTTTAATCTACGGAACTGCTAATTCTCTATTATCAACAGTTTTGCTAAACAAACCCGACTAACTCCCAACGACAGAAATAAAAACAGTTTATAAAAACAATATTTTATCATCACTGCGGGAAATACGTTAGGGGAAATGACCCAGAACACAAACTAGCGTACAGTCAAGTAAACACATCTCTGTGTGTCGAAATTCTGGATGACTAAAGACACGTTTTCCCGCGAGACGGAGTCGAACCGCCGACCTAAGGATGTCTGGTGATTGCCCGACTACAGTCCTCCGCTCTACCAACTGAGCTATCACGGGTCCACAGTTTACGTGCAATTGTCATAAACCACCAGCAGCGTGACACACGTCATGGAGTGACAGCGTGACATTTATTAGGGGGGGGAAAAAGCCCCTCTAAGCCCGGAAAAATTTTTCCCGGTGATATGGCTGAAGCCTTCACTGACCCTTTCCCCTCGGGAAAGAAATGTGGGACTCCTCGTAAGCCCATTCGATCCCACCCGATCTCTCCCATCCCACCCGATCCCTCTCTACCCCAACCCACCCCACCCCACCTCACCCCACCCGACTGACATCCTCTTATACACCCAACTACATCCTCCGTGATACACCGGCGACCTGCACCCTGAACACCCCGACTGACATCCTCCTGTTGATACACTGGCCAACTGACATCCTCATGTTGATACACCGGCCGACTGACATCCTCCTGTTGATACACCGGCCGACTGACATCCTCCTGTTGATACACTGACCGACTGACATGCTCTGTTGATACACCGGCCGACTGACATCCTCCTGTTGATACACTGGCCAACTGACCTCCTCCATGTTGATAACTGGCCGACTGACATCCTCCTGTTGAAACACTGGCCGACTGACATCTTCCTGTTGAACACCGGGCGACTGACATCCTTCCTGTTGATACACCGGCCGACTGACATCCTCCTGTTGATACACCGGCCGACTGACATCCTCCTGTTGATACACCGGCCGACTGACATCCTCCTGTTGATACACCGGCCGACTGACATCTCTCCTGTTGATACACCGGCCGACTGACATCTCCTGTTGAAACACCGGCCGACTGACATCCTCCTGTTGATACACCGGCCGACTGACATCCTCCTGTTGATACACTGGCCGACTGACATCCTCCTGTTGATACACCGGCCGACTGACATCCTCCTGTTGATACCCTGGCCGACTGACATCCTCCTGTTGATACCCCTGGCCGACTGACATCCTCCTGTTGATACCCTGGCCGACTGACATCTCCTGTTGATACCCCTGGCCGACTGACATCTCCTGTTGATACCCCTGGCCGACTGACATCCCCTGTTGATACCCCTGGCCGACTGACATCCTCCTGTTGATACACCGGCCGACTGACATCCTCCTGTTGATACACCGGCCGACTGACATCCTCCTGTTGATACCCCTGGCCGACTGACATCCTCCTGTTGATACACCGGCCGACTGACATCCTCCTGTTGATACACCGGCCGACTGACATCCTCCTGTTGATACACCGGCCGACTGACATCCTCCTGTTGATACACCGGCCGACTGACATCCTCCTGTTGATACACTGACCGACTGACATCCTCCTGTTGATACACCGGCCGACTGACATCCTCCTGTTGATACACCGGCCGACTGACATCCTCCTGTTGATACACCGGCCGACTGACATCCTCCTGTTGATACACCGGCCGACTGACATCCTCCTGTTGATACACTGACCGACTGACATCCTCCTGTTGATACACTGACCGACTGACATCCTCCTTTGATACCCCTGACCGACTGACATCCTCCTTTGATACACTGGCCGACTGACACCCTTCCTTTGATACACTGACCGACTGACATCCTCCTTTGATACCCCTGGCCGACTGACATCCTCCTTTGATACACTGGCCGACTGACATCCTCCTTTGATACACTGGCCGACTGACATCCTCCTGTTGATACACTGGACCGACTGACATCCTCCTGTTGATACACTGGCCGACTGACATCCTCCTTTCGATACACTGGCCGACTGACATCCTCCTTTGATACACTGGCCGACTGACATCCTCCTTTGATACCCCTGGCCGACTGACATCCTCCTTTGATACCCCTGGCCGACTGACATCCTCCTTTGATACACTGGCCGACTGACATCCTCCTGTTGATACACTGGCCGACTGACATCCTCCTGTTGATACACTGACCGACTGACATCCTCCTTTCGATACACTGGCCGACTGACATCCTCCTGTTGATACACTGCCGACTGACATCCTCCTGTTGATACACCGGCCGACTGACATCCTCCTGTTCGATACACTGACCGACTGACATCCTCCTTTCGATACACTGACCGACTGACATCCTCCTTTCGATACACTGGCCGACTGACATCCTCCTGTTGATACACCGGCCGACTGACATCCTCCTTTCGATATACTGACCGACTGACATCCTCCTTTCGATACACTGGCCGACTGACATCCTCCTGTTGATACGCTTGCCGACTGACATCCTCCTGTTGATACACCGGCCGACTGACATCCTCCTTTCGATATACTGACCGACTGACATCCTCCTTTCGATACACTGGCCGACTGACATCCTCCTGTTGATACGCTTGCCGACTGACATCCTCCTGTTGATACACCGGCCGACTGACATCCTCTCGACCCGACTATACTAACTCCGACTGTTCGGTCGTGTCGAGCTGAAAACGTCTGCGTATCTCGATCTAGATGCCTCAAAAACAAATTGTAGAATTGTCGAAAATACATACTACCCTTTAAGCTTTCGCATTTGCGAGGATGTATTTCATATTGTTAATAACACCAAACGAAAATCAATACATCAATCACCAATGCAGTGAAATGCTACTTATCAAGAAATTTTTTCGACAGAGAAACTTACTAATCTAACAAGTAAATTCTTCAGATTGATTTCCACATAGAAATAGAATGTCATCAACAGCATTTTGTATAGCTCATGTTTTTGCGGAAACGAATATGCCGTCGGCGAAGTGAAGATTACTGAGACAGTTATTTTAAACAGCTTGTGCGTTCTGATATCTCCCTCTCAAATATACCAAATAGAAATTATAACAGAACAGACTTAATTTAACATCACTGATTGTTTACTTTGTCGGAATAATTCGGAAAGCAAACTAATTTTTAGTTTCATATGCAGTAAAATGTCGCATTGCTGCATTAAAAGTCTTAGGAGTTTACAAAAAAGGTTTTCCCGCGAGACGGAGTCGAACCGCCGACCTAAGGATGTCTGGTGATTGCCCGACTACAGTCCTCCGCTCTACCAACTGAGCTATCACGGGTAGACGTTAAACAAAAAGAGTAATTATCATAAAATATGGTTGTTTGCCTTTGAAAAGCGTTTAGTTGCGTGCAACTCTACCATCAAACATTCCCGGTAACGTTTTTAACGTGGCGACAAAGTTGTCATTGCAATGCCCTGTAGATGGCGTTACTGTCTTGACTGGCATTCGGCAATATTCTTTAATTGAGGGTCAACTGTTGACAAGTTTATTTGTTAGCAATAACACATTAACACGTTCGACTGACATATGTTGAATCATGTCACGTTTATTTGTATGCAATAACATGTTCGATTGGCATACACTTAAATGACCAATTAGTGTAGGCTAAATGTCGAAATATGTCACGTGTAACTACGTCACATGTTAGAAAAGAGTCCCTTTGGGACTGTGCAAAAGTAACCTAATTAGCGATCTGATCATAACAGCTGTACTAATTTCCTATGCTTTACTCTATGTGGAAGTAATATGGGACAACCGTTTGGTGACCTTAACAGCGAAGTGTCTGTATTTCCGAGTGACCTATAAAGGCAGGTAAAGAGACACCTCTAAGACCGGCGCCAGCTAGTCGCTGTCGAGAAGTCACCAGTAAATAAACCGCAATTGTTTACTCACATGAGATTAACTCACTCACTGGGGCCCTGTCCACTCAGCCGTAAGACAAATGCGCTCATGCGTGACGCCTACATAAAGTTACCCAGACACCTATACGTTATGATGTCATGGAGCGTCACCAGAAATGTAGCCAGCCCAGCCCAGCCCAGCCCAGCCCAGCCCAGCCCAGCCCAGCCCAGCCCAGCCCAGCCCAGCCCAGCCCAGCCCAGCCCAGCCCAGCCCAGCCCAGCCCAGCCCCAGCCCAGCCCGCCCAGCCAGCTGCAGCGCAGCGCAGCAGCAGCGCAGCGCAGCCGCCAGCGCAGCGCAGCCCAGCCCAGCCCAGCCCAGCCCAGCCCAGCCCAGCCCAGCCCAGCCCAGCCCAGCGCAGCCCAGCGCAGCGCAGCGCAGCCAGGCAGCCAGTCAGCCAGCCAGCCAGCCAGCCAGCCAGCCAGCCAGCCAGCCAGCCAGGCGCAGCCAGTCAGCCAGTCAGCCAGTCAGCCAGTCAGCCAGTCAGCCAGTCAGCCAGTCAGCCAGTCAGCCAGTCAGCCAGCCAGCCAGCCAGCCAGCCAGCCACAATGTTGCTAAATTCCCGCGGTAAATATAACGGGCGAACAGACAGCGTCAACAATTCAAAGTTCGGTGAACAGAGTGTGGTGTGTATTTTAACGTTGGAACACCACCGATTGTTTATGTAAATGCACACACTTGGTCGGCTGCGACACACGACTCACTGATCTCCAGCTGTTTTCTAATGTTTATTTACATATTTACAAACTCGTTCTACAAATCTTAATGCGACATTGACTTCGTTAGTGCAGCATGCCTTCAATGGTAAAGGTATTGTGTATATTTTTATGCTTGTTCGTGCTCTTGAGCGACTTATGTTCTGGTCTTCGACCCGAAGACCACACCCAACAACATGGCGGGTTCGTTTACACGCGGAATGAACTGCTTCGGCTACGCCCGCCTCCACATCCGCCGTCTTCACGGCCGCTGATGCCGACTGTCAACACCACACAAGATGCGTCCAAGAAACGCAAACGAGGTAGGCGTGGTGGTGTAAAGAACAGACTTCGTAGACGAAGTTGAGTGTGAGTCGCTCCTATTGAGTGTGAGTCGCTCCTAGCTGCTGGCCCTTTACCCGAACCAGGTGATATTGACATTTCTACCGTGGATGTCACAAATCAATTCAAACAGTGTAAGGCTAATAAAGCTCCTGGTCCAGATGGCATTCCAGGCCGCTTACTTAAAGAGTGTGCAATTGAGTTAGGTCCGGTATTTCAGCCACTGTTTAAACAGTCTGTGGATATAGGTGTGATTCCAACCATCTGGAAAACGTCTGTAGTGATACCCGTCCCTAAAATGTCATCACCGCCAGAGTTAAACCACTTCAGACCTGTGGCCCTAACGTCCATCGTCATGAAATGTTTTGAAAGACTGATTTTGTCTCACATTCTCCCACATGTTCAATCTCAACTGGACCCATATCAATTCGCTTACCGTTCCAGAAGAGGCACTGACGATGCAATAGCTTGCCTTCTACACAAACTATTTGAACACATGGAGTCAGCTGGTAACTATGCTCGAATCTTATTTATAGATTTCAGTTCAGCATTTAACACAATACAAAGGCATGTCATGATTGATAAACTACAGAAACTAGAAGTTCCAGCCGCACTTGTTCACTGGGTTTTCAATTTCTTAAGTAATCGCCCGCAGTGTGTTCGAGTGGGTGACATAAAGTCACCAGTGCTTGTTAGCAACACAGGTGCGCCTCAGGGTTGTGTTCTGAGTCCATTTTTGTACACATTGTATACAAATGACTGTCGTATTTTTGAATCATCTACCCAATTTGTGAGGTTTTCTGATGATACAGCCATGCTCGCTCTTTTGAATGATTTTGCCTCATACCAGTCATATCTTTCTTCAATGGTACGTTTCCCTAGTTGGTGCAGTAACGATTTTCTGCATCTGCATGTTTCCAAAACGAAAGAAATGTGCATCGACTTCCGTCGTAATAGAACTGTCATTAGTCCTATTGTCATCAACGGTGAACCTGTGGAAGAGGTTGATTCATTCAAATACCTCGGTGTTATATTAGATGAAAAATTGTCATTTACAGAGCATGTTACAGCCGTGCAAAAGAAGTCTCAGCAGCGACTGCACGTTCTTCGAAAGTTACGAGCTTTCTATGTTGATCCACTACTTCTTCTACGCCTTTACCGTAGCATAATTGAGCCTCTCTTAACCTACTGCAGCATTTGTTACTACCCTGCTCTTTCTGTGAAAAACCGTAACAGGCCTCTGAAAATCTCACATGTTTCTGCCAAGATCATTGGTTTACCTACACCAAAGCTCACCGAAATAATCGACCATGCAATTTTGAAGAAAGCTCGTGCTGTCGCTACTGAGTCTGATCACCCGCTCTCTACGTTCTTCCATGTACTTCCGTCTGAAAGGAGATACCGTTGTATAAAATGTAAAACATGTCGCTATAGCAGGAGTTTTGTGCCGGTGGCCATTAGAATGTTGAATGCTAAATGAGTCGTATTGATGTCACCCGGTTGAATTGTTCTTGTAGTGTATACATCTGGAAATTCATTTGCATTTTTTTGAGACCATCCCATATATTTTAGATGTGATCATGAGTTGTAAAATGCATATCCTTTTTAAGGACAATAAAGTAAAGTAAAAGTGAAAGTGAAAGTGAAAGCCAGCCAGCCAGCCAGCCAGCCAGCCAGCCAGCCAGCCAGCCAGCCAGCCAGCCAGCCAGCCAGCCAGCCAGCCAGCAACCAACCAGCCAACCAGCCAACCAGCCAGCCAGCCAGCCAGCCAGCCAGCCAGCCAGCCAGTCAGCCAGCCAGCCAGCCAACTAACCAGCCAACCAACCAAATGAAACAAACAAGTCATCCAACTAGCAAACCAACTAAATCTATCTAAATAACGAAGATAGTTTAAACATTACGAATGCGGCCTACAGATACAAAATAGCCACGATTGAAACCGGACCTGTGGGTACCCCGGCCGAAAGACATCCGCTCGACCGGACTAAGCTAACAGCGGATCTGTCGGTTTTATTCGGATCGAAATAAAAACGTCAGCGTAGATAGATACCACAAAAGGCACGGTAAATCGCCGTTGAGCCGCTTTCCATACAACCCTTTGAGCTTTCGCTAGAACTCAACCAGTTAGCGAGGACGAAGGTTATAGTGTTTATCAGACCAAACTAAAACGCAAGAAGTCTAAGATCTATTTTGCAAATGCAGCGACATGCTGCTTTGCTTGTTTTCCTTATTTTATCTCATCAACAGGCGTATACAATCATAAGATTTATCTTCGGTATACTCTTTTCTAACACTTTTCTAATAAGTATGTTATGAATTAAACAATATCATTATCTTATATTGTTATGTTGACATGTCATAAATAGTATAATTATCATTATCAGTAAAACCTATCGACAAGGAAACTTACTTTACGTACAAATACATTTAAACATGTCCTCCGCCATTTCGGTGATCGAGCGTTCTGCATCGCTGCGCCTCACTTATGGAACGATCTACCACGCAATATGCGATCATGTGATTCATTATACCAGTTCAAAAGACTCCTTAAAACTTATTTATTCAAAAAAGCTTGTGTTACTATTATTATTGTTATAAGTATGTTTTAATTATTATAAGTATGTGTATTTTTATGAAAATTTATTTCGATATTTGATGCCATGTTTTTATGATTTTTTACTTTTAGGTTATTTCTATGATTTGTTGTAACAGCGCCTTCGTACAAGGTAACTTGAATTTATGGCGCTATATAAATGTTATTATTATTATTAGTTATTACTATTGATCTCAGCATTGAACATGAATACGATCTGGCGTTTTCTAGCTTCATTTTATGTTCCAATCAGTGGTTTTCCTTTTCATCAGAAGCATTTTACAGGTCATTTTTATTAGCGGTAATGAGTATGCTGTCGTCGAAGTGCAGATAACTGAGATATTTTCCCTTTATTACCAGGACTCTGGTATATCCGGCAACCTTCAGAATATGCTGTCGATATCAAATGTATCGAATACAAAATATAGTAAAACATACTAAATTGTTAACATAACTGCGGAGGGATTACTCAATTGGCCTTTTGTCAGAATAATTAAGAAAGCAGACAAATGTCTCAATGCAGTAAACACATTCGTAGGAGTTTACAAAACATGCTTTCCCGCGAGACGGAGTCGAACCGCCGACCTAAGGATGTCTGGTGATTGCCCAACTACAGTCCTCCGCTCTACCAACTGAGCTATCACGGGTAGACGTTAAACGGAAAGAGTAATTATCATAAAATATGGTTGTTTGCCTTTGAAAAGCGCTTCGTTGCGTGCAACTCTACCATAAAACATTCCCGGAAGCAACGTTTTTAACATGGCGACAAAGTTGTCATAACAGTGCCCTGTAGGTGGCGTTACTGTCTTGACTGGCATTCGACAATATTCTTTAATTGACGAATCAAGTATTGACAAGTTTATTTGTTAGAAATAACACATTAACACGTTCGACTGACATATATTGAATCATGTCACGTTTATTTGTATGCAATAACATGTTCGACTGATATATATATATATTGAATCTTGTCATGTTTATTTGTATGCAATAACATGTTCGATTGACATACACTTAAATGACCAATTAGTGTAGGCTAAATGTCGAAATATGTCACGTGTAACTACGTCACATGTTAGAAAAGAGTCCCTTTGGGACCGTGCAAAAGTAACCTAATTAGCGATCTGATCATAACAGCTGTACTAATTTCCTATGCTTTACTCTATGTGTAACAAATCTGGGACAACCGTTTGGTGACCCTAATAGCGAAGTGTCTGTATTACCGAGTGACCTATAAAGGCAGGTCAAGAGACACCTCTAAGACCGGCGCCAGCTAGTCGCTGTCGAGAACTCACCAGTAAATAAACCGCAATTGTTTACTCACATGAGATTAACTCGCTCACTGGGGCCCTGTCCACTCAGCCGTAAGACAAATGCGCTCATGCGTGACGCCTACACAAAGTAACCCAGACACCTACATGTTATGACGTCATGGAGGGTCGCCAGAAATGTACCCAGCCAGCCAGCCAGCCAGCCAGCCAGCCAGCCAGCCAGCCAGCCAGCCAGCCAGCCAGCCAGCCAGCCAGCCAGCCAGCCAGCCAGCCAGCCAGCCAGCCAGCCAGCCAGCCAGCCAGCCAGCCAGCCAGCCAGCCAGCCAGCCAGCCAGCCAGCCAGCCAGCCAGCCAGCCAGCCAGCCAGCCAGCCAACCAAACGAAATAAACAAGTCATCCAACTAGCAAATCAACTAAATCGATCTAAATAACGAAATGCGGCCAACAGATACAAAATAGCCACGATTGAAACCGGACCTGTGGGTACACCGGCCGAAAGACATCCGCTCGACCCGACTAAGCTAACAGCGGATCTGTCGGTTTTAGTCCGGTCAAAATAAAAACGTTAGCGTACAGAGATACCACAAAAACCACGGTAAATCGTCGTTGAGTCGCTTTCCATACAACCCTTTGAGCTTTCGCTTGAACTCAACCAGTTAGCGAGGACGAATGTTATAGTGTTTATCAGACCAAACTAAAACGCAAGAAGTCTAAGATCTATTTTGCAAATGCAGCGACAAGTTTCTTTGCTTGTTTTCCTTATTTGATCTCATATACAGGGGTATATAATCATAAGATTTATCTCTAGTGTACTCTTTTCTAACACAATAAGTATATTATGAATTAAGCAATATTATCTTGAATTGTTATGTTGACATGTCATAAATAGTATTATTATCATTATCAGTAAAACCTATCGACAAGGAAACTTACTTTACGTACAAATACACTCAAACACATGTCCTCCGCCAGTTCGGTGATCGAGCGTTCTGCATCGTTGTTCCTCACTTATGGAACGATCTACCACGCAATATGCGAACATGTGATTCATTCTACCAGTTCAAAAGACTCCTTAAAACTTATTTATTCAAAAGAGCTTTTTACTCATGAACATTGACGGACGTTTTAAGTTTTTAGGATTTACTTATTTATTAATTATTCTGAGCTGGTCTTAGTACTTTAACATTCATAATATGCATTACTATTATTATTATTATAAGTATTTTTTATTATTATAAGTATGTTTGTTTTCGATATTTGATGCCATGTTTTTATGATTTTTAACTTTTAGTTTCTTTCTATGATTTGTTGTAACAGCGCCTTCGTACAAGGTAACTTGGATTTATGGCGCTATATAAATGTTTATTATTATTATTATTATTATTTATTGATCTCAGCATTGAACGTGAATACGATCTGGTGTTTTCTAGCTTCATTTTATGTTCCAATCAGTGGTTTTCCTTTTCATCAGCAGCATTTTACAGGTCATTCGTATTATCGGAAGTAAGTATGCTGTCGTCGAAGTGCAGATAACTGAGATATATTCCCTTTATTCTCAGGACTCTGCTATCTCCGGCAACCTTCAGAATATGCTGTCAATGTCAAATGTATCGAATACAAAAATATAGTAAAACATACTTAATTGTTTACATAACTGCGGGTTTACTTAGTTTGCCTTTTGTCAGAATAATTAAGAAAGCAGACAAATGTCTCAATGCAGTAAACACATTCGTAGGAGTTTACAAAAAATGCTTTCCCGCGAGACCAGATTGTGAATTTTTCAAGGAAAGCAAAATGCTAACGTTGTGGAAATGCATACCTAGCCCAGTTAATTCTAATTAACCATGTACATGTACTATCAACATTTTCACGTCAGTGTTTAATTCAAAAGTTGGTTTCGTGGTGATCTATTACAATAAATTGTCCGGTATACTGGAGGTTGTTACGTTGCTCAAGGCGTTGATGCTTGAACAATAATCGCCAAGCTATCAATCGGATATGACGTATCATGTTCGTTGTTCTTTTTCCATTTGAGTCACGAACGTTTCTATGCATGTGACGAATACATTGACATATCGTGCATTACACAATCGTAACAGTTTCACTTACAATTGTACAGTAATAAAGGTTAATAAGCTATTATAGACGTCGCTAACTAATATACCGACTGTAAATGCAACCTGTCTAATGCATATATATATATATATATATATATATATATATATATATATATATATATATATATATATATATATATATATATATATATCATTGTTATAGTGATTTTTGCATTTCTTGGAGAAGTGTATTGTTCATATTGTGTGATCTATATTGAGATATATTAGGATTTCAGTATACCAGATTGTTGTTTGTTAAACCATGTTACAAATGCTATGTACGTGTCTTGCATATTCATTTATTAAATAAATTGGTAATATTTGTCTACCGAATCATGTGTGGTTATGATTGAGCATAAGCCACTTGTGTCCTTAAAGTCAATGCTCGCTTTACACCATCTGCTTTTACGGGCATGCGCTTTTCGAACGGAAGAGAAGATCACGGACAAGTTTATACCCAACAGTTTCACAAACATATGGAAAAGTCGCACAAAGTGGGCCCCCTAATAATAATAGCATGGATATGTGATAGTGGCGCCTCATTAATTGTGTGGCTAGGTTGTACAACGTCGATGGTCGCTTTACACCATCTGCTTTTATGGGCATGCGCTTTTCGAACGGAAGAGAAGATCACGGACAATACTAGCAAGTTTATACCCAACATTTTCACAAACATATAATTATATAATTGTTTTTACAACGTCAAAATAACACTTATATTTGTGACTCACTGTGTCCGCAGTAGAACCTCAGCGGGTGTGTTATGGGATGTAAAGGGACTGAGTTGGAATGATCCCGGGTGTTGAATTCCGTAACCTTGGATGATAAAGCTTTGTGGACTGTCGGTCACGTATGTTATTTACAAGTGAGTCGGATTCTCTTAAGTTACCAAACTTATTTCCAACTATGTCGTCTACGAGGTTTCTTTCACAGTCTGTCTGCTGTAATAGTTGCGCTTTTTGCTGTCTGTTTCGTTGACGGCGATGTCTGTGACTTGTTTTGGCGCCGACGCTGTAATTACTTTGACCTGTCAGCGACACTGACACGACACCCAGTCAGTGCAGGCGTCGATCAGGCAGGCGCGCACGCAGGCCGGTGGGCGGGCGGCGGGCGGGCAGACATATAGCCAGGGAGGCATTCAAGCAAACAGACAGTATGTCGGAAAGCCTAAGTATAATACTTATGGATGATTCAAAATATGTTTTAGTATTGCCCTTTGGCGATGTAATATATCGTAAGGATTACCGGCTTTTCAAAGCAATCACAATACCGTTGTAACGGTATTCCGGTAATTGGCACATAGCTCGAATACATGGTGTTATTTATGGCGGCTTGGGTAAATAAACATCCCACCACAGACCATCCGACAGATCATGACGTAGACGATCATGTTCAGTTTTGTTTACTTTAACTTACGATTATATGAACAATTATATACTAAATACACACTGTCTTGTTTGGCATATTGTTTGTTATATAACTGTGTCGTGAATTTACTTTACAAAAATGTTATTCCCGCGAGACGGAGTCGAACCGCCGACCTAAGGATGTCTGGTGATTCCCGACTACAGTCCTCCGCTCTACCAACTGAGCTATCACGGGTAGACACTGAACGGAAAAGGACGTATTATTATATAGCGTTGTTTGACTGTAACAAATCGTCTACCTGCGTGTAACACCACCATAAAGCAATTCAGTTAACAACGGTTTTAACTTGGCGACAAAGTTGCCATTGCAATACCCCCTAGGTGGCGTAACTGTTATCACTCATCTACGCCAGTCATTCGTTAATTGGCGGATACAAATATTGACAAGTTTAGTTGTGTGCAGCAACACATTAACTCGTTCGATTGACTGCCATTGGAAGGACTTCCATGCTTGTGTGTATATAATAACTTGCTTGATTGATACACATATAAATGTATGGCTATATCTTGTGGTAATGTAAAACTTACAATAAAGATTATATGCTAGAACAGAGAATCTACCTTGGGACTGTGTAAACGTGACCTGATCAACAAGGTGACCGTAATAGAGACATTTCCTTATATTATAGTCTTCATGGAACACATTTTGAGCAATCATTTGGTAGCCCTAATTGGGAAGTGACTGTATTGCAGAGTATATAAAGGAAGGTTCGAGATGGTTTATAACATTCGAGAGAGGTTACAACAAAACGTCTGTTTTCTCGCGAGACGAAGTCGAACAGCCGACCTAAGGATGTCTGGCGATTGCCCGAATACAGTCCTCCGCTCTACCAACTGAGCTATCACGGGACCACAGTTTACCTGCGATAATATTGATTGTCATAATGCGTCAACAGTGTACCGTTTGTCATGGCCTGACAGCGTAGCGTTTGTTTCCGATGCAAAAAAGGTATGTTCTTCATAATACAGTATCTTGTATGTAGCATTGTCCAAATTGTGTTCAGTTTATTCCTGGGCAAACCTTTTCAACTGAAGAACGCATTGTGTCGTTTCCGAAGCATTCAGCCACACTTAAAAAAATGCGCAAAGCATATAGTCATATCCTTGATTCGTGAATTGTGAAAGATATATGCGTAATAGAAGTATTACAATTATTATTATTACATGGAAACAATATATTTATCATTACAACAGAGGCAGTAAGTTTAGGTTTTTGTGGGAACGATTCAGGAAGCATATTAGGTCATGGTCAAGCAAATGCTGCCCTGTGCGTTGACATTCTGGATGATCGAAAAATGCTTTCCCGCGAGATGGAGTCGAACCGCCGACCTAAGGATGTCTGGTGATTCCCGACTACAGTCCTCCGCTCTACCAACTGAGCTATCACGGGTAGACACTGAACGGAAAAGGACGTATTATTATATAGCGTTGTTTGACGATAACAAATCGTTTACCTGCGTGTAACACCACCATAAAGCATTTCAGTTAACAACGGTTTTAACTTGGCGAAAAAGTTGCCATTGCAATACCCCCTAGGTGGCGTAACTGTCGTAACTCATATACGCCAGTCATTCGTTAATTGGCGGATACAAATATTGACAAGTTTAGTTGTGTGCAGCAACACATTATCTCGTTCGATTAACTGCCATTGGAAGGACTTCCATGCTTGTGTGTATATAATAACTTGCTTGATTGATACACATATAAATGTATGGCTATATCTTGTTGTAATGTAAAACTTACAATAAAGATTATATGCTAGAACAGAGAATCTACCTTGGGACTGTGTAAACGTGACCTGATGAACAAGGTGACCGTAATAGAGACATTTCCTTATATTATACTCTACATGGAACACATTTTGAGCAATCCATTTGTGGCCCTAATTGCGAAGTGACTATATTGCGGAGTTTATAAAGGAAGGTTCGAGATGGTTTATATAATTCGAGAGAGGTTACAACAAAACGTCTGTTTTCCCGCGAGACGGAGTTGAACAGCCGACCTAAGGATGTCTGGCGATTGCCCGAATACAGTCCTCCGCTCTACCAACTGAGCTATCACGGGTCCACAGTTTACGTGCAATAATATTAATTGTCATAATGCGTCAACAGTGTACCGTTTGTCATGGCGTGACAGCGTAGCGTTTGTCTCCGATGCAAAAAAGGTATGTTCTTCGTAATGCAGTATCTTGTATGTAGCCTTGCCAAAATTGTGTTCAGTTTATTCCTGGGCAAACCTGTTCACTCGAAACAACGCATTGTGTCGTTTCCGAAGCATTCAGCCACACTTCAAATAATGCGCAAACATATAGTCATATCGTTCATTCGTGAATTGTGAAAGATATATGCGTAATAGAAGTATTACAATTATTATTATTACATGGAAACAATATATTTATCATTACAACAGAGGCAGTAAGTTTAGGTTTTTGTTGCAACGATTCAGGAAGCATATTAGGTCATGGTCAAGCAAATGCTGCCCTGTGCGTTGACATTCTGGATGATCGAAAAAGGTTTTCCCGCGAGACGGAGTCGAACCGCCGACCTAAGGATGTCTGGTGATTGCCCGACTACAGTCCTCCGCTCTACCAACTGAGCTATCACGGGTAGACGTTAAACGGAAAGAGTAATTATCATAAAATATAGTTGTTTGCCTTTGAAAAGCGCTTCGTTGCGTGCAACTCTACCATAAAACATTCCCGGAAGCAACGTTTTTAACATGGCGACAAAGTTGTCATAACAATGCCCTGTAGGTGGCGTTACTGTCTTGACTGACATTCGGCAATATCCTTTCATTGACGAATCACGTATTGACAAGTTTATTTGTTTGCAGCAATACATTAACACGTCGATTGACATATATGTCATGTCACGTTTATTTGTATGCAATAACATCTTCGATTGACATACACTTAAATGACCAATTAGTGTATGGCTAAATGTCGAACTATATTATGTGTAACAACGATACATGTTGGAACAGTGGGACTGTGCAAACGTAATGTCATTAGTGAAATTACCATAACAGCGGTACTAATTTCGTATGCCTTATTCTACGTGTAACAAATCTGGGACAACCGTTTGGTGACCCTAATAGCGAAGTGTCTGTATTGCCGAGTGACCTATAAAGGCATGGTCAAGAGACCCCCCTAAGACCGTGCTAGTCGCTGTCGTGAAGTCACCAGTAAATAAACCGTAATTGTTTACTCACATGAGATTAACTCACTAGCTCCCTGTTCACTCAGCCGTAAGACAAATGCGCTCATGCGTGACGCCTACACAAAGTTACCCAGACACCTACACGTTATGACGTCATTGAGCGTCACCAGGAATGTTGCAGGGGTTTTCTTAAGCCAACAATCAGGACAGAACAGATATAACATGTACTCATGTTATGGCCACGTAAAAAACTTGCTACTTAGTTGTTTGCAGTAAATTGCCCGCTAAAACAGCTTTTGGTTGTGTATCTGGTAACAATGTTTTTAATGTAATGCAGATCTTTTGTTGTAAAATAAATGGTTAGTTTCGTTTAAAATATCCTTTTTTATTAAGGTCTATTTTTTATGAAACATTATGTGTAAAACATTATTGTCACACATTGAAATGCAAACAAAATCATACATGCTTCAGTTGCATTTATCAAATCTACAAAATGCACAGTCTTTTCACCCTGATAATCTAAAACAATGTATCCAGTAAGTTGTTAAAATGCTATGCCGTAAATACAGTTTTGCTATGCTGGTCAAAGTTTCTCTTACAAAATGCATACATTAGCCGTCGAATTGTTATTAAATTGTGTGTTTCAATTCTATTCTACAAGTCGTGAGGTGCAGCGATCATGTTTCATGTTTAAACAAAACAGGTGCAACGTGTGACATTGGGAGTAGTTATACACATACACACACACACACACACACACACACACACACACACACACACACACACACACACACACCCACACCCACACCCACACCCACACCCACACCCACACCCACACCCACACACTCACACACGCACACGCACACACTCCCACACACTCACACACACACCCACACACACACCCACACACTCACACACACACTCCCCCACAGGCATACACACACACACACACACACACACACACACACACACACACACACACACACGTACACACGTACACACGTACACACACTCACACACACACACAAACACACACACACACACACAGACAAACACACACTAACACACACAGAGACACACACACTAACACACACACACACACACACACACACACACACACACACACACACACACACACACACACACACACACACACACACACACACACACACACACACACACACAGAAGAGAGATACAAACTAGTCGTCAGTGACACAGTGCATGTCGATAATATAACATAAGTGAGAGCAACCTCTTCGGGGATAAAATGTTGGCTCTAAAAAGAGCCATTTGTTTATAGCTTCACTCGCGGCCGTAGAGACGGTCGTCTTCAGCGGTCACTCGTTGGTCAACGCGCTGGTGGAGCTGCATCAGCTGCCCGGCCTTCATCGCCCCATACTCGTAGTACGCCGAATAGATGCCTTCGACCACCCGCAACTCCATCTCTACACAGTGACCACCACGAGGTTGCTTAGCAACACGACGACGACGCACGCGCAGTTCCTCCATACGGCGGTGCAGTACCTGCAGTTGACCACACGTGCGGTCAAGCTGCCTCTCGATGACCGACCAAGATATCGCTGACCGACGCTGGACTAGAACTTTCATTACGACGGTTGGGAGATTTGTGATTCCATCTGCGAAGTTGACGCTTATATAACGACAGAGCGAATTCTGAGATTAACTCACTCGACAGCACTCGCCACCCGAACAAGAGTAACGTCTCAACCAACATTGACTCACTTTCACCTCCAATCGGTATTTAATCCCCTTTGCATTGGAACAAAACAAAGCCTGCGCGGTCATCCGTGACGGAAAACAATTGTCCCACAAAGCAGGCGCCGAGCATAGGGCGTGCAAGTCTCGCGCGCGAAAACGAGGCTGGGGGCAGTTGGGGGCAGGAGGTCCATATACTCCATGTTAACATATAGGACTTTGTTTTGTTTTCGTCGTAATAATCGAACTGTCCCTAAATAGCGTATTTCAGTTATATTGTCCGAAGGATTATTACAAGCAGAAGCAGTGGAACATTTTGCCTGTGACAAATGATTACGGAAATCATGAATTTTAATCCATTATTGTGGTGGTTGCCATGGCAATAGCGGCAAGTACTTGTGTTTGGCGATCTTGACTAATAATGAAGAGTGCCAGTTTTCGCGCAGTACTACCTGTTTGGGCCAAATGTATACATGGTTATGATTATGTGCATTTAGACAACTTGTCAGATATAAGTGCTTATCGAAACCACAACGTACAGCAATGTAAAACGCAAATCCCGTAAAAGACACATACAGCCTAGCATCGTGTCGATTATCTGCACTACGTAAATCGTTGTGTCTATGATCTAGTGTGATAAACTCAACATTAAATCGGACATTTAAGATAAAAAAACGTCTAACACAAGATATTTATGAACTGATTTTCCTACTATTCATCAGTCGGAAGCTACAATTGTCATCCATCGTTAGAATATTATTCTTGTGTCCAGTCCCAATTAGTCTCGCTTAGTCCCCAATAAGCTCCAGTCGCGCGGAGTCACGCCATGTATCGTGACCCACTTGCAGGCCCTATTGTCCCGACACACCAATGCATTAGCCATATAGAGAAACTATTCATGCGTGGCGTAATGCTGTTGGAAGAAATATGATTTGGATGAGTTCGGCGGTTTGTTGTTTTATCGTTACTGACACGTCAGTCACCAGATGCTCCGTTAAATGCACCACCCACAGTCCAATATGTATTAAAGGCAGCTATAATAAATCGGCACTAGCTATTTTCATTCGTATTTTGTATTTTAATGTATCAATCAGTTTATAAATACGCATGATCGGTATAGCCGAGTTATCCGTGTTAACGTCAAACTGTTATCGGATCGCACCACACCAAAACACGACAGGGAGAACTTTGTTGTGGGTACTTGGATAACTGGAATTCTGTATCGGCTCAATTTATTGACACTAAGAACACATACGACCTTGCACAACGGCGGTCAGATAACCCGTCGCTACAGGGATAAAGGGGAAGTTGCCCGATCCTCTCCCCCAAAAAGGCAGACCGGTAATTTGTAAGCGTGAAGACGTTTGTCTAGAACGTGGCTAAACATAAAAGGGTATTTCTCATTGCGGCATTATTGCTAATCACTTTTGTTTTGAAAGCGGATGTTATGTTTACCATACTGTTTCAAATTGCGAACATTGTTCCGAGCTTAATAAAGTAATTAGCTCTGCCTAAAGAAGAATTAAACAATTACAGACCTATTTCCAACCTAAGTTTCATCTCAAAAATATTTGAAAAGGTTGTAGTTGATCGTCTCAGATCTCACATCTACAAAAATGGCCTATCCAATGTGTCGCAGACTGCATATAAACAATTTCATTCTGCAGAAACCGCTCTTTTAAAAGTACACAATGACATTAACCTCAACATCGACAATTACCGCCCTGGCCCTGCTTGACGTATCCGCCGCTTTCGACACCATCGACCACAATATTCTCATTACACGTCTGTCAACATGGTACGGCATATCTGGCACAGCCCTGAGCTGGTTCACTTCATATCTTACTGACAGACAGCAAGCCATTAAAATAGGTAACTGCTTTTCAGACATGTTGCCCACGTTATGTGGTGTCCAACAGGGGTCTGCTTTGGGGCCTTTGCTTTTCACTTTATACACAACACCTTTAAGCTCTGTTATCCAAGGTCACAACTTGGATCATCACCTTTATGCCGATGACACCCAAATCTACATTTCGTTGACTACACCAGATACTTGCCGCTCCTTAAACCAGCTCAGGGATTGTCTACAAGATGTCTCCCTTTGGATGAAAAATAGTAAACTAAAGTTAAATGCAAACAAGACCGAATTTATTATAATTGGTACCGTAACGCAGCGTGCAAAACTCGACGGCTTTTTCCCGACACATATCCTAAATCAGAGTGTAACACCAGCCCCCTCCGTTTCAAATCTCGGATTTAACTTGGACGAAAGCTTCAATTTCAAACAGCACATATGAAAAACATACCGTTGCTGTTTCTACCATATCCGTGATCTTCGTCGTATTCGCAGATTTTTATCACTTTATGTTGCTAAAACCACCGCGACAGCTCTAGTAAGCAGCATACTTGACTACTGCAATTCCCTCCTTTATAATACTGCAAACAAGGATATTGCAAGACTTCAACGTGTCCAGAACTGCTTGGAAAGGGTAGTTACGCGTTCTCCTCGTTTTTCTAGCTCGGTGCCGCTTCTAAAATCATTGCACTGGCTCCCTGTGCATTATCGCATTATTTTCAAGATTTGCACAATATCCTATCAAGCACACGCATCTAAACAACCGACATATCTAAACTCAATGCTAACTCCAGCAAGGAATTCCAGAGAGCTACGCTCAACCAGTAGTAACCCACTTTACATCCCTCGGGTTAAGACGAAAGCTGGGACCCGACCTTTCTCGGTTGCTGCACCAACTCTGTGGAATTTGCTTCCTGTCAGTGTCAAGTCGGAAGGTAATATAGTTTCCTTCCGCCGACGTCTAAAACATATCTCTTTAATGCTGCCTGTCCTCCTTAGCTTCCTAGAACCTTCGTCCATCCATCAACGACTCACGCACTGTTCTACGTTTACGCAATTGCTTAACCCCTTGGTTTTGTCGCGCCACTGAGCTTGATCTTCGAGGGTATTGGCGCATAAGAAGTTATTATTATTATTATTATTAAATTGGCAGCCAGTGAACCTTCAACAAGCCTATTGTAGTAATATGAACGCAATGTTAAATGAGTAAAATATAAAAGATAGGAGGTGGTGATCTCGCTTTAGCGGACCAATATCCCTAAATCAACAGCCACCATCCTCGTTTTAATCATTAATGATAATAGTAATGATAATAATAATAATGATAATAATGATGATACTCATACTAATAATATTATAATCACGGAAAATCTGCAAATTAATTATGACATCAAACGTGAACTACATTCTCATGCACTGGTCCGTTGTGTTGTCTGTGTAAAAGGTGGCACGTGACCGGTAGTTTTAAGGCTATAGGGCCGAGTAGATGTTGTAGCAGTGTCTAGACTGTGACGTGACACGGAGTGCCTTGAGCGAAGCCAGCTCGGCCCGCGCGTGAAGTGTCACAATGATTGACATTATAATTTAGTGAGATTGTATTGAGTTCACTCAATTAAGTGGGATATGGCTATTAAGTCTAGAACATGTCGCATTATTTTTTTACCAGAACTGCACACATTATAATGTCATCTTTCAATATTCAGTAAACCTCTTACGACAAGTTATCCGAAATCTATCAAAATACATGTTTAAACGAACCCACAAATAAAATATCAATACAAATTACCTCGTTCCTAACAAAAACAATAAAGATTGATTACATTTTAATAATTTCTCTCAAACTACGGATTGTATTTCAGCAAATAAAATACCACTTTATAGATAATTATATGTAGAATAAAAAAGTATACAATATTCCATTACCTAATTTAGAGTTTTCAGATCCGTTTTATTGTAGCAAGTAACATTTTATAACCATGCGCGCACGCACGTACGTACGCACGTACGCACGTACGCACGCACGTACGTACGTACGTACGCACGCACGCTCGCACGCACGCACGCACACACACACACACACACACACACACACACACAGAAGAGAGATACAAACTAGTCGTCAGTGACACAGTGCATGTCGATAATATAACATAAGTGAGAGCAACCTCTTCGGGGATAAAATGTTGGCTCTAAAAAGAGCCATTTGTTTATAGCTTCACTCGCGGCCGTAGAGACGGTCGTCTTCAGCGGTCACTCGTTGGTCAACGCGTTGGTGGAGCTGCATCAGCTGCCCGGCCTTCATCGCCCCATACTCGTAGTACGCCGAGTAGATGCCTTCGACCACCCGCAACTCCATCTCTACGCAGTGACCACCACGAGGTTGCTTAGCAACACGACGACGACGCACGCGCAGTTCCTCCATACGGCGGTGTAGAACCTGCAGTTGACCACACGTGCGGTCAAGCTGCCTCTCGATGACCGACCAAGATATCGCTGACCGACACTGGACTTGGGCTTTCATTGCGACGGATGGGAGATTTGTGATTCCATCTGCGAAGTTGACGCTTATATAACGACAGAGCAAATTCTGAGATTAACTCACTCGACAGCACTCACCACCCGAACAAGAGTAACGTCTCAACCAACATTGACTCACTTTCACCTCCAATCGGTATTTAATCCCCTTTGCATTGGAACAAAACAAAGCCTGCGCGGTCATCCGTGACGGAAAACAATTGTCCCAGAAAGCAGGCGCCGAGCATAGGGCGTGCAAGTCTCGCGCGCGAAAACGAGGCAGTTGGGGGCAGGAGGTCCATATACTCCATGTTAACATATAGGACTTTGATTGTTTTCGTCGTAATAATCGAACTGTCCCTAAATAGCGTATTTCAGTTATATTGTCCGAAGGATTATTACAAGCAGAAGCAGTGGAACATTTTGCCTGTGACAAATGATTACGGAAATCATGAATTTTAATCCATTATTGTGGTGGTTGCCATGGCAATAGCGGTGTGGTGGTCCCAGATTCGACCAGTCCAGGATTCGACCGAATCTGGGACCGCGACGGTAGCGGTCCCAGATTCGACCCGGGCCAGGATTCGCCTTTGTTACTAACGTAGTTTCCGTTAGTAATACATGAAGTATTGAAATCATATTGTTATTACGCACATCTTTAACAAAAAAGGATTAACTTAGGTGATCATTTTCACTCACTCGAACGTGTTGTGTTATTTAGAGCGTTGTTTTTCGCCAGTCGAGGTTATAATTAGTATCGAGGCTACAGCAATAGGTGACGCGTGGCGCTGTCTATATGCACAGCCGCGGTGTCCTGCTTATTTTTATTGGGAGATGGCTATTTGTTACCCCTCCACGAACAAATGCATGTAAAACGCCTGATATCAATCTTGTCAAAAGTACCTTCATTTCAGTGGAGTAGCCAGGATTTTGCATTGGAGGGGCCATCCGACAATCAAACAAACTCGGTGTGTGGGGAATATTTTAAAAATTTTAAATTAATTTATTTATTTACTTTAATTTAATTAAAAAAATTTTTTTAAAAAATTTATTTATTAATAAGAAATAATTACGGTGTGTATATATATATAATATAAAATGTATATATATATATATATATATGTGTGTAATAGGTATATGTACGGGTGTATATATATATATATATATATACATAAAAAAAATATATATATAATGTTATACTTACTTTATGAAACAATAATTAAACATTCCTAATTAAACATTTATTACAACATGTTATGTTGTTGTTTATTAAAATGAATAAATTAAGTTTATGAAATTTCAATTACCCAGTGCAAAATCGATAGGTAATTTGCTTTGGTTATAAGAGGGTTACAGCAGGGGCAAATTTAACGCTTGGGGGGGAAAGTTGCAGAGATGGTGGGAGACAGGCGCAACTAATGGAACTTAAAGAAAATGTGTGTCAGCTCATGTGTTACCCCTGGGATACATGAATGCACCAGAGACGGATGAGACTAACAGAGAAACAAGAGGAGAAGGTCCAGGTTTGCGAAACCAACCTGGTAGAAGAATCATTGGAGTTAAGAGAACTGATAAGCGAAGAACGGGTGAACTGAATAGGTTATAGGAAAAAAATTTAAAAAAAAATTGCAATATTTACATGGGTGGTCATCAATTAAAACCAAACTTTAAAAATTAAATTTATTAAATTTATATATATATATAAAAATATATATAAAAATATATATATATAAAATTTTAAAATTATAAATATCTTTTTTTATATAAATCACACAAATGTAGAAATATTAGCAACTGCGTTTATGTAAATGCTTCATATAACGATGAGTTTATATTTGCAAAAAGTTTCATACCGTTATATTATGTATTAAATGCGGAATTAAAACCAAACGATATGTATAATAATTATATATGTATATATATATATATATATTATATATATATATGTATATATATATATATATATATATATATATATATATATATATATAAAAAAACATATGGGGCACAAGACATACAGCAGTTGTGTAGGAGTTTAATATGTCCAATACTGGGTTTTTAATGTATTCTGATAACCTGCCTTTAATTATAACACATGTATGATATACATAATCTGTATTGTAAAATCTAACAAATTTATGTAACTTACTTTGTATTGTTTGTAAACTTCCCTGAATGTAATTTAAGAGATATGTAGTGTAGATTATCGATTGATATGAGATGCATTAATGAATAGTGGCCAGCTTTGCTGTTTCAAGTTTAGGAAAATTGGTAAACTTGTTTTAGAAGTAGATTGATACATACTAATTTTCATGTAATTAAACGACTGTTTTTAAATGCATTCAATTATTATTTATTTAATATTTACATATACTTTGTTACAATTAAACCATCCTATTTTATTACAGTCTTAAACATGATGTTCTTCAGAAAACCCTTATCAAATGTGTAAACTAGTGATACATTAAATATATCAGTTGTTTTAATAATGTCATTTATGTGGAAGACAAACGTTGTGTAACAAAACCCCGGGTATGTAATTTATAACAACTGTTGGCAGTCACCATTGGATAAAAAATTTGGGTTTATTGTAAAGTGCATACAAATCAAATGCACTAGTCATGCAATGCAACCCCCGCCGACCCCCCCACCAAACCCGAATGACGATTTTGGAAAAGAGAGAAAAAACGACGACGATCGACGACGACGATGATCGACGATCGACGACGACGAGCCCCGACCGACCCCCCCGACCGCCCCGACGACCACCCCGACGCCCAAAGATTGCCCGGAAAATGACGCCCCAAACCCGCCCATCGACCGACCGACCGCCCGGGGATCGACCGGAGACCGAAGGTGCCACCGCCGACCAACGCCCGACCCCGACCGCCCGACCGACGAGACATGACGACGCCCATCGCCCACCGCCCGACGACGACCGCCCGACGAGAGAAAACCCGACACCGCCCACGCCCGACCGACACCGCCCCACGATGATCGCCCACCGAGACCGAGACCGCCCGACGACCACCCCGACCGACCGCCCGACGACCGATCATCTTTGACGACCCGACGACACCGCCCGCCCGCCCTTCCGACCGACCATCGACCGCCCATTTGACGCCCGACGACCGACCACCGATGATTTTGACACCGACCGCCCGACCGACCGACCGCCCACCGACATCTTTACGAGACGCCCATCAAATTTGAGACGAGACAAAAGCCGACGACCCGACAACCCGAGACCGACGAGAGAGAGACCGCCCCGAGAGACCAAGACCGACCACCGGAGACCGGACACAGGAATGACATGCATCTGTCATTGCCATTCTACGGGATTCTATGTGAACAGCTGTCACAACAGAAATGAGTTGACTCTTGTGACACATGTGCCATTCAATGTGCCACCAACCAAAACAGTTCTCACACGCCACGTAGTGGACTGATTTCTGGGATTGGCAGTTGGGACACGAGCAGGAATTCCTGTTGCCAACTTGCTTAAGTCTCTCTTCAACATAGTTCCTGTAGCCGGACGCCTGGGCTTGACCCATGATACCAACTGGCACCCCCTCACCAAAGCCTCGGCATTCTGCAGTAATAAAAAAATATTTACTAGTACTGTGTAATATTATTATAGTAAACTATAGCTTTGTGTCTAATCTGAAATGTAAAAACATTTCTTTCACTAAGCCTCAGCACTAGCAGATACATTAATTTGAAGGCAGGTGGCACGTTTCCCAATCAGCTAGTCCATGCTCTCCTTTCTGTGAACGCATTGTCATGTAGGTCCTGCCATGATGAAATCACACAAATGTAGAAATATTAGCAACTGCGTTTATGTAAATACTTCATATAACGATGAGTTTATATTTGCAAAAAGTTCCATACCGTTATATTATGTATTCATTAGTATTTCATTAAGAAAAGTGTACATACACACACATGCGCGCACGCACATACACACACGCACACACACACACACACACACACACACACACACACACACAACGCACACACACACAATGTAGTATACTAGCCGAGTTACCCAGGTATGCCTGTGGAACATGGAATCCCAGTGGGACTGTTAGATCAAAAGCATAAGTTAAGTTAGATCCAGGCAAAACTGATGAGAAAGAAGAACCTGTTCTACAATCTATATTATCCAATTATGCACAATGTATGAATAGGTTTCATGCATTAATTGAAACATGGCTGAATGTTTATTAGATAAATCGACATGATTGTTAGAATGAACAACTTTCTAATTAAATGAGTAGTATAGCATTTTGAGCAGTCATATGTACCGAATACTATATAACACAAAGAACTACACTGTGCTCTATTCATAGCAAGGGTGATTACAAACATCGCAACAATTATTATATCAGGACAGTTGTTGAGAAGTTGTACCTACCTTCTCGTGCACCATTTGGATTTGTTGCACAAGAACCTCCTGGTATGTGTCCACCTCCTCTTCAGTATACCTAGGAATGTCAACAACGTCCATCTAGGAAATAGAATGGTCAGTTGTGAATATAAGCTTACCCTTTCATCTGTAATTAAATAACTAAACAACACTATCAGTATTTTAATACATCCCCATTTGGTATAAGGTCGTTTGGTAGATTAGATTTCACTGATTAATCAAAGGAAGAGAAGGAACACAGCAATGAACACAGTTGACAATATAAGGCACTATACTAACAGTAATGCCATCCTAAAGCATATTAACACCTAAACAAATATGCAAAATGTGTAGAAGGAAAGTTCTCAACATACACACCATCTTTACATTAGAACCATCATAACTAGCTACACTAAAGGTGAGTTATGTTATAATCACCTCCATAGGTAGACGTGGATGTCGGTTGAACATTAAGAAGAATGGTGTACATTTTGTGGAGCGTTGTCTCTGTGTGCGGATACTGAAGGCTACTTCCTCCAGGTACTCGTCCCAGTCCACCTGGTGCTCACTCGCGAGCTTGCTTAGTCTCGTCTTGAGTGTCTGGTTGGTCCTAAAACAGGTTTAACTTGTTATATGATCAAAACAGTTTCCCGGTATGTACAAAACGGACTGTATTAGTATGCCGATATGCAATTCTAGCAATTGCATACAATGGAAACATAGAGAAAAAAATTATGGACTTTATAAAAGTCTTTCACTTTCACATGAATATTAGCATAATTACAAGGGTAAATGCAATGTTTCGGTCAATAAGCCCATACCAGGGGTATTTGTGCACAAAGGCATACCAGTTGGAATTGAACCAACAACTGAAACCGAGACATTAGTATTTACCCTTAATTACAAAGCAAATTTATAAAATAAATTGATAAATCCACATGACAAGTTAATTTTCTTTAAAAACTACATAAATTTTGGGGAATGCATGTCAACTTCTCTCTTGGATCCCCTATGTCCAGGCTGGTGAAACAGTACTGGTGACTTACAACAGGTAGAAGATATAATGAAGAAACAAGTTAACAACTACATATGTTCTCATAAGGAAGTCCAACAGACAAGGAAACAACAAGTTGTTAAAATAAGAACATTCACAACATAGCATTTTCATTCCTTTATTATTAAAGGCAATAAAGCATCAACACACTTATTTTTCACAACACAATTACCAATAAGTTTCCTGTTTTTAATAGGTGAAACATACACCCAGACAAAGAAGACAAAATTATGAATCTGTTCAGGGCATTTAATTTAATAAAGTATTTACTAATACAGTGTCTGGTTTTGAATAGGGTTGGTGGGGAGGGGCCAAGTACTTGTTAGTACTACTAGTACTTGTAGTTAACCGAGAACAAGCTATTGTTGTCCAGCTGCTCAAGGTCAGCCTGCCTTGGCGCTGTTCATCCTGTTGAAGCTTTGCCTTGTCCACCCTTGCCTGGAGAAACATACATTTAATTTTTAAATACAAGAAGCCACATTGTTAAGCCTCCTAAGCATACTAATCTGCAAATGATGTTATGTAAAGTCGACATCAAATAATATGATGAAATGCAATTGTCTGTTATACAATGTACTGACTATATATTTTGTTTGCACCCTTTTACAAAACTAGCAATGTTAGGGATAATATGAACTACAGCAACAAAATAAGACAGCTAGCAATTATAAACATTGTTGTGTTGGTATGGTAGGGCTTATTATAAATTATCAGGTTAGGAATTAATTAGGGGTAGGTGTTTAGACCAGAGATGAGCTAAGTAGTGGTAGAGGAACCAGAAACCACATGTCAATATTTACCAGTAGTCTAGTAATGTCGTTATCATTAAGTATGCTTGATGGAAATATGAAGACCCCCAAATCACATGTTAAAAATTACCAGTAGCCTAGTTGATGTCTTTGTCTTTGTGTATGCTTGGGGGGAATTTTTGGTTAATTTGAATGTGTAGTCAGGCTAGCTTAGAATAGAAGATTGTGAGAATAAAGTTGAGGGAGTTGGTCAGCAGGAGCTGGTCGGGTGTTGTTGTGTGTGGTCACACTAAAAAATATTGTGTTGTAACTGGTGGACATCTATGTAGATGTGATTAGTGCAGTGGGTCGTTATTTGAGAATGTAATAAAGTGGATTGTAGTATTTAATCTTGTTTGGACTTCTTTTAATTGGTACCTCCCCTCTTGGCACTGTATGTCTAGGTCATTAACATGGCTGTGCATCTCTATTACTACCCTATAGTGGACATGTGTTTTCTATTAACCCAAGTGAAACCCAGCAGGCCAGTTGATCATTAATATTATTTTGTCTGGCCCAGTGGGGCATGCACTAGATAGTGGATAAATCCAGTTCATACTTTGTCACAGTTTGTTAACCCTAAGTTACTTATACAATGTCAATGTAATGTTATGCTAACATGGTACATCGTGAATACTTAACTAACTACAAAATACAATTAATTAATGGTTACAGATAAAGTCATACCTACATCCATGAGCTGAGAGTGAAAAAAACTTGTCATAATACTAAATATTAACTAACACTAGTTTTCAGAATGTTGACACTATCCGAAATTTCCCTTTTTAGGACATTATCATAGTACGATGATAGCAAGAACACAATTTTGGGTAATAATTTGTTGGGCACTCACCAGTTAAGCTTAAAGGGATCTTGCTCAAGTCACATGAAACTTTCAAAGCAACATAGACATATATATCAGCATCTCATATAACCACTGTGTACTGCAGCCTTGTGATGAAAAATAGTCCTGTCACTTTCATTCACTAACGTTATGAGGATGACTAAATTATGCAAATAAGTTTAAAGTGGTAAACTGGAAAGTAGTTTCGACAATAAAATTTCATCAAGGTAGGCATATAAATACATGACTTTTTCCTGGTTACACAGTGTAGACAAGATACACGATTTTTGAGAGCAATACTGGTTTATATTACTATAAGATTTAAAAAAAAAGTTTTAACCACAATAATGGAATTTAAGATTTAGCACACTGATACAATGTGAAAGACGGTTCTTTTTTTTTTTTTTTGGTAGTAGCAATGAAGTGGTTTAGCCAAGGTATAGCGAATATTAGTCCTACCAGTATGCGCTGAGCATCTGTGTGAATAGCCTCTGCCCCTTTGGGGAAATGTCATTTCCAACAATTCCCCAATTAAATTTAATGGGACAACATAAAAAAAGTTTAGTTGTACTCGAGTATCTACTGAATTACTACTTATAGGCTATGCTGGCAAAAATTTGGCTAATAACTGAAACTTATTTTACTTACCCATTCTTTTGATCCCTCGTCGCTTTGCCGACCGCGTCTCTCAGACGTCTGCTGATTCCACGGCGATGCGATCCGTGAATAAAAAAAATTTCCCTTTACGCATGACATATATTCCTATATTCGTCCTCCATTTCAAAAAATTTACACACTTCTCGTGGAACAAGTTACAATATTAAACGGAGTGACTGCTGGCTGGGCTGTCACCAAGACCAACACAAACTCGGATCATGGCGTGCTCTGACGTTTACATGCGCATGCGCAATGTCCGTTTAGTCGAATCTCGGCCCGGGCATGACGTATGCCGTTGCGTCACAGCGCGTCAGAAAAGCTAAACACGATCATTGCGCATGCGCGCGCATGCGCGATATGCGTTTAGACGAATCCTGGACTGGGTCGAATCTGGGACCACGACAGTACTTGTACTTGTGTTTGGCGATCTTGACTAATAATGAAGAGTGCCAGTTTTCGCGCAGTACAACCTGTTTGGGCCAAATGTATACATGTGTTATGATTATGTGCATTTAGACAACTTGTCAGATATAAGTGCTTATCGAAACCACAACGTACAGCAATGTAAAACGCAAATCCCGTAAAAGATACATACAGCCTAGCATCGTGTCGATTATCTGCACTACGTAAATCGTTGTGTCTATGATCTAGTGTGATAAACTCAACATTAAATCGGACATTTAAGATAACAAACGTCTAACACAAGATATTTATGAACTGATTTTCCTACTATTCATCAGTCGGAAGCTACAATTTTCATCCATCGTTAGAATATTATTCTTGTGTCCAGTCCCAATTAGTCTCGCTTAGCCCCAATAAGCTCCAGTCGCGCGGAGTCACGCCATGTATCGTGACCTACTTGCAGGCCCTATTGTCCCGACACACCAATGCATTAGCCATATAGAGAAACTATTCATGCGTGGCGTAATGTTGTTGGAAGAAATATGATTTGGATGAGTTCGGCGGTTTGTTGTTTTATCGTTACTGACACGTCAGTCACCAGATGCTCCGTTAAATGCACCACCCACAGTCCAATATGTATTAAAGGGAGCTATAATAAATGGCACTAGTATTTTCATTCGTATTTTGTATTTTAATGTATCAATCAGTTTATAAATACGCATGATCGGTATAGCCGAGTTATCCGTGTTAACGTCAAACTGTTATCGGATCGCACCACACCAAAACACGACAGGGAGAACTTTGTTGTGGGTACTTGGATAACTGGAATTCTGTATCGGCTCAATTTATTGACACTAAGAACACATACGCCTTGCACAACCCGGGCAGATAACCCGTCGCTACAGGGATAAAGGGGAAGTTTCCCCATCCTCTCCCCCAAAAAGGCAGACCGGTAATTTGTAAGCGTGAAGACGTTTGTCTAGAACGTGGCTAACATAAAGGGTATTTCTCATTGCGGCATTATTGCTAATCACTTTTGTTTTGAAAGCGGATGTTATGTTTACCAATTTTAAATTGCGCTTTTCCAGTTTAAAAAAAATCTGCCTAAAGAAGAATTAAACAGTTACAGACCTATTTCCAACCTAAGTTTCATCTCAAAAATATTTGAAAAGGTTGTAGTTGATCGTCTCAGATCTCACATCTACAAAAATGGTCTATCCAATGTGTCGCAGACTGCATATAAACAATTTCATTCTACAGAAACCGCTCTTTTAAAAGTACACAATGACATTAACCTCAACATCGACAATTACCGCCCTGGCCCTGCTTGACCTATCCGCCGCTTTCGACACCAATATTCCATTACCTAATTTAGAGTTTTCAGATCCGTTTTATTGTAGCAAGTAACATTTTATAACCATGCGCGCACGCACGTACGCACGTACGCACGCACGCACGCACGCACGCACGCACGCACACACACACACACACACACACACAGAAGAGAGATACAAACTAGTCGTCAGTGACACAGTGCATGTCGATAATATAACATAAGTGAGAGCAACCTCTTCGGGGATAAAATGTTGGCTCTAAAAAGAGCCATTTGTTTATAGCTTCACTCGCGGCCGTAGAGACGGTCGTCTTCAGCGGTCACTCGTTGGTCAACGCGTTGGTGGAGCTGCATCAGCTGCCCGGCCTTCATCGCCCCATACTCGTAGTACGCCGAGTAGATGCCTTCGACCACCCGCAACTCCATCTCTACACAGTGACCACCACGAGGTTGCTTAGCAACACGACGACGACGCACGCGCAGTTCCTCCATACGGCGGTGTAGAACCTGCAGTTGACCACACGTGCGGTCAAGCTGCCTCTCGATGACCGACCAAGATATCGCTGACCGACACTGGACTTGGGCTTTCATTGCGACGGATGGGAGATTTGTGATTCCATCTGCGAAGTTGACGCTTATATAACGACAGAGCGAGTTCTGAGATTAACTCACTCGACAGCACTCACCACCCGAACAAGAGTAACGTCTCAACCAACATTGACTCACTTTCACCTCCAATCGTTATTTAATCCCCTTTGCGTTGGAACAAAACAAAGCCTGCGCGGTCATCCGTGACGGGAAACAATTGTCCCACAAAGCAGGCGCCGAGCATTGTCCCGACACACCAATGAGGTGGCCATGTAGAGAAACTATTCATGCGTGGCGTAATGCTGACTCTACGTTGGAAGAAATGTGATTTGGATGAGTTCGGCGGTTTGTTGTTTTATCGTTACTGACACGTCAGTCACCAGATGCTCCGTTAAATACACCACCCACAGTCCAATATGTATTAAATGCAGCTATAATAAGTTGGCACTAGATATTTTCATTCGTATTTTGTATTTTAATGTATCAATCAGTTTATAAATGCGCATATTCTGTATAGCCGAGTTATCCGTGTTAACGTGAAACTGTTATCGGGTCGCACCACACCAAAACACGACAGGGGGAACTTTGTTGTGGGTACTTGGAAAACTGGAATTCTGTATCGGCTCAATTTATTGATACTAAGAACACATACGACCTTGCACAACGGCGGTCAGATAACCCGTCGCTACAGGGATAAAGGGGAAGATGCCCGATCCTCTCCCCAAAAAGGCACACCGGTAATTTGTAAGCGTGAAGACGTTTGTCTAGATCGTGGCTAAACATAAAAGGGTATTTCTCATTGCGGCATTATTGCTAATCACTTTTGTTTTGAAAGTGGATGTTATGTTTACCATTTGAACATGTTGCAGGCGGTACTTTTTCAAATTGCGAACATTGTTCCGAGCTTAATAAAGTAATTAAGCGCAAATTGGCAGCCTTCAACAAGCCTATTGTAGTTATATGAACGCAATGTTAAATGAATAAAATATAAAAGCTAGGAGGTGGCAATCTCGCTTTAGCGGACCCATATCCCTAAACCAACAGTCACCATCCTCGTTTTAATCATTAATGAAAACAGTAATGATAATAATAATAATAATAATAATAATAATAATAATAATAATAATAATAATAATAATAATAATAATAATAATAATAATAATAATAATAATAATAATAATAATAATAATAATGATATTCATACTAATAATATTATAATCACGGCACGTCTGTAAATTAATTATGACAACAAGCGTGAACAACATTCTCATGCACCGTTGTGTTGTCTGTGCAAAAGGTGGCACGTGACCGGTAATTTTAGGACTATAGGGCCGAGTAGATGTTGTTGCAGTGTCTAGACTGTCACGTGACGCGGCGTGCCTTGAGCGAAGCCAGCTCGCCGCGCGCGTGAAGTGTCACAATGATTGACATTGTAATCTAGTGATGAACAAGACTTAACAAGATTTAACAAGATTGTCACCTAGAGATTCAACTCTAGATGGCAAGTGGACTATGGAGCCATTTGGCTTATCGATAGTCCAACATATCTATCTAAGTATACCCCGCCCGTCTTAGGTATATGTCGATTTTATTTTTAAATATATTAACACTACTAGCACCTACACAATCAGCTGATAATCTGTTCCATTCGTTTATTGTTCTTTGTGAAAATGATAATTTTCTATATCTAGTCTACGCTGCTTCTTTGCTAATGTAACTCCATGTCCTCTAGTCCTTGTCTTCCTTGACCGTAAAAAATTATTTCTGTCAATATGTTCATACCCATTCAATATTTTAAACACCTCAATCTTACCCCCTCTCAATCTTCTGGTTTCTAGTGTTGTTAAAACACATTCTTTTAGACGCATTTCATAACTAATATTCCTGAGTTTTTGTATAATTTTTGTTGCTCTCCTTTGTACTCTTTCTAGCATATCAATATCCTTCTTGCGATATGGCCTCCATGCTTGTATACAATATTCTAAGTGAGGCCTGACTATTGTTTTATACAGCGGTATTATTAGTTCTTTTTCTTTGTACACTATATTTCGCCTAATTAATCCAAGAATTTGGTTTCCCTTCGCTGCTGCAATTCCACACTGCTCTGATACCTTCATATCAGCACTAATAGTTAACCCTAAGTCTTTTAAATTGTGTTTACGCAATTAAGTGGGATATGGCTATTAAGTCTAGAACATGTCGCATTATTTTTTTACCAGAACTCCACACATTATAATGTCATCTCTCAATATTCAGTATACCTCTTATGTCAAGTTATGCGAAATCTATCAACATACACGTTTACACGAACCCACACGTAAAATATGAATAAAAAACGCGCACGCGCACGCGCACGCGCACGCGCACGCGCACGCGCACGCGCACGCGCACGCGCACGCGCACACACGCACACACGCACACACGCACACACGCACGCACACGCACACAGCACGCACGCACGCACGCACGCACGCACACACGCACACACGCACACACGCACACACGCACACACGCACACACGCACACACGCACACACGCACACACGCACACACGCACACACGCACACACGCACACACGCACACACGCACACACGCACACGCGACACGCGCACACGCGCACACGCGCACACGCGCACACGCGCACACGCGCACACGCGCACACGCGCACACGCGCACACGCGCACACGCGCACACGCGCACACGCGCACACGCCACACGCACACACGCGACGCACCACGCACGCCACACGCACGCACGCACGACACGCCGCACCGCACCACGCACACCGCACCACGCAGCCACGACGCACGCCACGCCACCGCACCCCACACGCACACACGCACACACGCAGCACGCACGCACGCACGCACCACGCACACGCACACACGCACACACGCACACACGCACACACGCACACACGCACACACGCACACACGCACACACGCACACACGCACACACGCACACACGCACACACGCACACACGCACACACGCACACACGCACACACGCCACACGCGCACACGCGCACACGCGCACACGCGCACACGCGCACACGCGCACACGCGCACACGCGCACACGCGCACACGCGCACGCGCACACGCGCACACGCGCACACGCGCACACGCGCACACGCGCACACGCGCACACGCGCACACGCGCACACGCGCACACGCCCACGCGCACGCGCCACGCGCACGCGCACGCACACGCGCACCGCGCACGCGCAGCGCACGCGCACGCGCACGCGCACGCACGCGCACGCGCACGCAGCGCCACGCGCACGCGCACGCGCACGCGCACGCGCACGCACACACATACACATACACACGTACATATGTAAATTGTTTTGAAACAATGTTCTAAATTGATTATAATAATACACCATGACATAAATAAACAGCAAACCTCCCAATGACATATATACAAATGACGCTACTTGGATATAGTGTAAGTAAATTACCTTCTAAGGGCCGACGTCCATACCCTCGTTTCTATATCTAAGCACGTTTTCGGATCACCAGCAACTCATATGTGAGGTATAGTAACGATTCATAATAATGATATCAAAAAAAATACGATAGTTATGTATAGTTATTTGCATATTTACTGGAAAAAATACGATGTCAGCCATTATCCAAGTGTCGGCAATTTTTCGTGTTCCAATTGTCAAGAAATCGTCATCAGCCGCAGACAATACCCTGACTAGCGACAGTAGAAATTAACCCGAAAATTAATAATTGGTGGGACTTTTCTAAGTTCAAAATGCTACTATAATGGTGATAGTTGCACGCAGACGAGACTTTTCTGGAAAGCGTTCAGCAAACACTATGTGAATACTATTCCTACAATATAGCCATTAATTTTATATAATTACCCATTCATATAGCGGAGGAAATTGGAACAACGTACAGTATTCTTTTCTAAAATTCGTCACGATAGCACAGGACATATTTCCATCGACTGTCGGGTGCTGTTTTCTACGCTTCTTCACTCAACAATGACGTAACTGTACATTACAACAATTGATAACGTCAGTGTGGACGAAAATTCATGACAACAAAATATGAATATTTTTACAAACCTGTCAAAATAGTATCAATTTCACATCACATTGGATAAATACTATTTTGACAGGTTTGTAAAAATAGTATTTATCCAATGTGATGTGAAATTGATCTGTTTATTAATATGTGTTAGACAACACTGTAATCCGGAGGCCGAGTAACGCATGGTGAATTTGCAGGGGTGACCCCGTAGCTTCACAAGCGTCATCCCTTTGTGTTGGATCTCTGAGCTGCAGCGAGTGTTTTGTAAACAGAGCCAACACAGAGGTTAATTTTCTTCCCCACCATCCTCCCCTTTCTGCCCCCTTAATTTGGATGTTGTGTTGTTTCTTTGGGATACCTGTGGGGTATAACATTGCCCCCACCTTTGCTACTTTTACATTGTCATTTGATAATTGTTTACCTAAGCTATGAGCACCATTGTATAGGCAGTTAGCAGCTATGCATATATGTTGTATTTTTCTGTTGAAAATCTGGCTGCTAACCTGTTACATTATCATGGTTTTATATTTTGTTAGTACAATTATTAAATGACCTTTATCGACAATTACTCTTTGTATGTTCTGTAGCAAACTAGCTCAGGGTTCTGCCAGTATGTATTATATTCACATTGAACATCAGCAGGGAATAAATAGTATTTTGTTTTTAACAGATTCATGTCAGGAGTTCACTGCACTATATTTATATTTTTGTTCTTGAATCAGACCCACCTGAACTCGGTCAATTAGTTTATTACGCAGACATACGTTGTTACACTCTGGTATTCTTTTTCCCATTATGATTCTGAAAAAATATCTGGTCGCACAACTTTATGGAAATTTAAGTATGTAGAATGACACGAGATAATGGGCTTATCTGTGGCGGCAGACCCCGCTGGCTGGCTGCACAACTCGCCGCCGAAAATGCGATGCTCCGCGATTGTTTTGCGAAGCTACTTGGCTTCTTGCCGTCGCCGGAACAGCGGCGCAAGCGTCTGGGTTATAACCCCATTTGCGTTACATAGTCGAGGGTTGCAGTGACCCACGGGAGAGAGTAGAGCAACAGTTCATATTGCCCAGACGTGGTCAGTGTTGCACGGACAACGACTTGATCCGCTCCTGATTGTGCTGCGAAAGAGTGGAGACTGTCATAGAAACAGAAGTGCTGAATACTGAAAGAGAAGGCCGAACTGTGCAAGGGTAAGACGTCTGCAAGTCACGTGTGATAATAATGACAGTAACAACATGTTTCGTGATATTGTTTGGCTACCAGCGTAGGTTTAACGTGCGCCTATATCACATTTCATCTAACGACATTTGGTCTACTGCGAAAATCCTTCTAATATGTTGCATATAATACACGATATATTGCAACATGTATAAGCGTAAAATATAATACAACTGTAAATATTAAAACATTACATATTAAAAGCATATTTAATATAGAAATGGAGTTGATGTACATTCTTGGAATATTTACAATTTCCCCAAAAAATTAACAAGGCGAAATAATTGTAGGTTGCTTACACTAAAACTAGTTACAAGTGCTGTCCTTCGATTTCCCTCCCAAATGACATCGCAAAAGCCAGAGTTCACACCAAAAGACAGCGGATACACGGTGGTCGTAGGTTACACAACGATCGAGAATCAATGTCGGACACATTCACGCACGCTTGTTTGATATAATGCTCGCTTGTTCACACGCACATACGCCCTTACATAAGTTGCATACACCCGCGTATGCGCGTAGGCACGCAAACGTGTGAATAAAAACAGCAAAAGGCAAAGATTCTGTCAATTACACTTGGGATATGGACTGGCCGGGATATGTATGAGACCAGATATGCAAATACAATAACGGTATCCCGTTTCGTACACGCTTGATTTTACACGGAGATGTTATTGTTATTTTCATTGAAAAGTGCAACGTATAATAACGAAACATTGCAACCTTTCATATGTGCCATGAGGAAAAATCAAAACTAAATTTTGAAAATTATAACCACCATAATACGCATGAGCAGGATGCTTACTAGGATGTTATTATATGATTCTGAACGTCGTATTTGGAACATTGTGACCGTGTGGTTTGAACATTGCGACTATGTGGTTGGAACATTCGACTGTGTGGTTGGAACATTGCGACTATGTGGTTGGAACACTGTGACTGTGTGGTTAGAACATTGCGACTGTTTGGTTGGAACATTCGACTGTGTGGTTGGAACATTGCGACTATGTGGTTGGAACACTGCGACTGTGTGGTTTGAACATTGCGACTGTGTGGTTGGAACATTCGACTGTGTGGTTGGAACATTGCGACTATGTGGTTGGAACACTGTGACTGTGTGGTTAGAACATTGCGACTGTTTGGTTGGAACACTGCGACTGTGTGGTTGGAACATTGCGACTATGTGGTTGGAACACTGTGACTGTGTGGTTAGAACATTGCGACTGTTTGGTTGGAACATTGCGACTATGTGGTTCGAACATTGCGGCTATGTGGTTGGAACGTTGCGACTGTGTGGTTGGAACACTGCGACTGTGTGGTTGGAACGTTGCGACTGTGTGGTTGGAACGTTGCGACTGTGTGGTTGGAACGTTGCGACTGTGTGGATGGAACGTTGCGACTGTGTGGTTGGAACGTTGCGACTGTGTGGTTGGAACGTTGCGACTGTGTGGTTGGAACGTTGCGACTGTGTGGTTGAAACACTGCGACTGTGTGGTTGGAACGTTGCGACTGTGTGGTTGGAACGTTGCGACTGTGTGGTTGGAACGTTGCGACTATGTGGTTGGAACACTGTGACTGTGTGGTTAGAACATTGCGACTGTTTGGTTGGAACATTCGACTGTGTGGTTGGAACATTGCGACTATGTGGTTGGAACACTGCGACTGTGTGGTTTGAACATTGCGACTGTGTGGTTGGAACATTCGACTGTGTGGTTGGAACATTGCGACTATGTGGTTGGAACATTCGACTGTGTGGTTGGAACATTGCGACTATGTGGTTGGAACACTGTGACTGTGTGGTTAGAACATTGCGACTGTGTGGTTGGAACATTCGACTGTGTGGTTGGAACATTGCGACTATGTGGTTGGAACACTGTGACTGTGTGGTTAGAACATTGCGACTGTTTGGTTGGAACACTGCGACTGTGTGGTTGGAACATTGCGACTATGTGGTTGGAACACTGTGACTGTGTGGTTAGAACATTGCGACTGTTTGGTTGGAACATTGCGACTATGTGGTTCGAACATTGCGGCTATGTGGTTGGAACGTTGCGACTGTGTGGTTGGAACACTGCGACTGTGTGGTTGGAACGTTGCGACTGTGTGGTTGGAACGTTGCGACTGTGTGGTTGGAACGTTGCGACTGTGTGGTTGGAACGTTGCGACTGTGTGGTTGGAACGTTGCGACTGTGTGGTTGGAACGTTGCGACTGTGTGGTTGGAACTTGCGACTGTGTGGTTGGAACGTTGCGACTGTGTGGTTGGAACGTTGCGACTGTGTGGTTGGAACGTTGCGACTGTTGTGGTTGGAACATTGCGACTATGTGGTTGGAACATTGCGACTGTGTGGTTCGAATATTGCGACTGTGTGGTTGGAACGTTGCGACTATGTGGTTGGAACATTGCGACTATGTGGTTGGAACATTGCGACTGTGTGGTTCGAATATTGCGACTGTGTGGTTGGAACGTTGCGACTAGGTTTCGTTCATTCAGGTAGTGGTGCATTCAGGCACTGGGACATTCCAACTATAATTCCTATCATAATGTCGCCGTATACGTCAAAGAGCAAATTTATATGGGTACACATATTTAAGAAAGCAAGCAAACGCGTTGTTACCACACATATGAATGTAAGTATTCACTTATTTAATACTCATTTTAAATGTGTCACCATCTTGTATTCGCCGTCCGACCCTACACAGATGACAGACTGTGCATTTGACATTTCGACACCGCTCGCGAGGTTCTGTGAAAACAGGAATTACAGAAAGGTTGATCCGTCATCCGTCGAGGCCATGGCCTACCTCTCGCCCTTACACGCCATGAGGGAGACAGACAGTTCTCGTAGCGAGTCGACTGGTCGATGTGGCACAACTCCGAGGTCGCCTGATCTCAGGCCAAGCCCACTCGTGAGTTAATGTGACATTGTTATAATAGTATGTTCACATTGCATAGTCTTAGCACGTATCATATAAACTTACTATTACTCTATATACTGCTGCTGCTGCTACTACTACTACTATTACTCTGCTGCTGCTGCTGCTGCTACTACTACTACTACTACTACTACTACTACTACTACTACTACTACTACTACTACTACTACTACTACTACTACTACTACTACTACTACTACTACTACTACTAGCTACTGCTCTCTCTAGCTACTCTCTACTCTACTACTACTACTACTATCTGCTGTACTCTCTCTCTCTCTCTCCTCTCTTCCTCTTTTACTATCTTACTACTACTACTACTACTACTACTACTACTACCACTACCACTACCACTACCACTACCACTACCACTACCACTACCACTACCATCCACTACCACTACCACCACCACCACCACTACTACTACCACCACTATTCATATTATTATTGCGACTACTACTACTACTAATGTTTACATATGAAGGTGTACAGTAGTAGTAATGGTAGAAGTAGAAGTAGTAGTAGTAGTAGTAGTAGTAGTAGTAGTAGTAGTAGTAGTAGTAGTAGTAGTAGTAGTAGTAGTAGTAGTAGTAGTAGTAGTAGTAGTAGTAGTAGTAGTAGTAGTAGTAGTAGTAGTAGTAGTAGTAGTAGTAGTAGTAGTAGTAGTAGTAGTAGTAGTAGTAATAGTATTGATATAATTGCCGTAGTCATATTTATTTCTCCTTCATTGTAAGTGTTTGCCGACTTATTGTTTGAACCTACAGTATAAAAAGCGTAATATTTGACTGCTGCTCTGTCACACAGTGGGCATCCCCGTCTAGTCACTGGCGGACGCCTCGTATTCACCACGCCCGCAGAGTGTCGCTCCAAGCGACGCCATTGGTGACGTTATTTGCCGACGATTCCGGATATTTGTAAGAGTTTCTGTGTTTTACGGAAATAAAATCGAAAGTGCTAATAACATTATCATGATCTCATTTATTTAGTGAGTAAAGAGTAGTTTATAAATGAAAAATGCCATATTATTGAACATAACGATAACTGTATTAGTAGTAATTAATTTAAGTTATTATGCTCTTCTATTGATATGATGTTTGACGATCAAGTGCGTCAAAAGTTACTTTTTTTTAATTGCAGTGAAATAGTTCAATAAATAAACAAACACAATGTCTTGTAGTTCGGTTATTTCTCTATCATCGTTTTCACGTTATTTCTACACAACGAACCACCACAGTATTGTAAAAAAATCACTTTAGCTCTTATTTATATAAAGCAATATTATTATAGATTCAGTATAAAGCCATGCATTGTGAATTAACATTTACTTTTCTTCATTATTTACATGTGAAGCTCTCCTCAAGCATCGATGCCAGACAGCAGCAACTGCGACTCAGAAAACCAAAATGCGAGTTTCTCACAAACGACGGTAGACCATTTGAAATACAGCGCGCCGTCTCACGTGGGTCGGTTTTTCGCCAACCAGACGCAAGAACGACATGGTTGTCATCGAGAACACGTGGGTTTTCATATTTTACACATGGAAGATATCAATTTGTGGGATAACATGTATTCCGTTTTCCACGATCCCGCCAACGCATTCTATCATAAAGCACTCCATCACACAACGTCGTACCTGAACTGAATTAATTGATAGTTTTAGTAACTATCTAAACGTTGCGACTTGGGCACTGCTATTTTGGAAACGTTTGCTTGCGGATATATTTCAAGAATAATGTGCATGTTATATTACTGTACCTATATACGAACAATCGTACATAATACTAGTATACTACGCATATACAATACATATAATACACGCATCACATAGAAGTAGCCAATTAAATATATAAAATGCATACAGCACATACAACACATACAACACACATAACACACACAACACACATACAACATATACAACACACAACACATACGACACATATGACACATAACACATACAACACACACAACGCACACAACACACACACAACACACACAACACACACACAACACACACAACACACACAACACATACACACACAACACACACTAACACACACACACACACACACACACACACACACACACACACACACACACACACACACACACACACACACACACACACACACACACACACACACACACACACACACACACACACACACACACACACACACACACACACACACACACACACACACACACACACACACACACACACACACACACACACACACACACACACACACGCTTTGTACATTTTCTTTCCCACGCTGACCAACATGTTGTAGCGGCATATATCACAGGCAGACACGAGATATCGTCCTAACCAGATCGCAGCCTCCAATGAGACCAAAGTGACCATCTGTGCACCGGGTGACAACAAGCCAGGTAGGCCGTGAAGCTGCCTGAAACACGCGCCTTCTTTAAACAAGACGCTGGCTCGGTGCTGGTCCGACCGCTTTATTGACATTTGAACAATTTCGTTGAACCTATGTTAGCAGACATTGCAGCAAAATATGGGCTAACACATATGCTGCAAACATTAGGTGTATTACTGTGTTGCAGAAAGTGTAGTTAGTCTGATCTGTGGCGTAAATCATCTAGGCCATATCGGCGCCCAGTACAAGCAACTGAGCACGTCTTGACATTTGTTGATGTGTACAAGACATATCATAATGAACTACCAAAAAGTCAGCAAATTATGTTTAAACGATATGATCCAACACATGGTACTAGACAGAAAGAAACCTTTGATAGTCATCATGTACGTACTATAACAAACTCACTGTGTATTTCTGTTTACGGAATAAGACTTTGGAATGTATTAGAACACAATCACAACAAGTATGTATAGACACGATGTCGTGTAGGCAATGCTTAACGCATCTTTCGTTGGAATTATAATTGATTTTATTTATTATTGTTGTAGTTATTCTACACGTATCTATACTGGTTGGGGGTGAACCATATAACACATTAGAAGTAACAGACTTCTGTTCACATCCGTTCCACCAAACCCATGGCTACTTATTTATATGTTGAAAATATTGTATTTAGAATAAGCGATTGCATCATTCTTAATTGTTCTGGTTGGAAATAAACAAATTGCTTATTTAGGCCCTTCCAATTCGTGTCTAGGCTATATGAAGTAAACAGTCTCGTGCAGAGAAATTGAAACAAAACCTGTCGTAGAGATGTAGACATTCAGTATATAAACTTCCAAAGCCAGAATAAGCAATCTAATGGTGGTGGGCATTTACTGGAACTAGAATTGTTCTGACATGTCGCAGATAGTCTGCTGCTCCCGATCCTGACGAATGACCAGACGGTGGCGCTCCAAGCGGCGTTTGAAAAGAGCATGTATCTGAGTGCGTTGGTAAAAGAGGAGCTGTCGAAACAGCTGCTTCTGGACCAGCTGATCATAACGGTGGGATATATAAAACATTCATAGAATTATTATTGTCATTATTATTATTATTATTATTATTATTATTATTATTATTATTATTATTATTATTATTATTATTATTATTATTATTATTATTATTATTATATTATTATTATTATTATCATTATCATTATCATTATCATTATCGTTATCATTATCATTATCATTATCATTATCATTATCATTATCATTATCATTATCATTATCATTATCATTATCATTATCATTATCATTATCATTATTATCATTATCATCATTATCATCATTATCATCATTATCATCATTATCATCATTATCATCATTATCATCATTATCATCATTATCATCATTATCATCATTATCATCATTATCATCATTATCATTATTATCATTATTATCATTATTATCATTACTGTTATCATTACTGTTATCATTACTATTATCATTACTATTATCATTACTATTATCATTACTATTATCATTACTATTATCATTATTATCATTATTATCATTATTATCATTACTGTTATCATTACTGTTATCATTACTGTTATCATTACTGTTATCATTAATGATTAAAACGAGGAAGGTGACTTTTGGTTTAGGGATATGGGTCCCCAAAGCGAGATTACCACCTCCTTCTTAGCTTTTACATTTTATTCATTTAACATTGCGTTCATATAACTACAATAGGCTTGTTGAAGATTCACTGGCTGCCAATTTGCGCTTAATTACTTTATTAAGCTCGGAACAATGTTCGCAATTTGAAAAAGTACCGCCTGCAACATGTTCAAATGGTAAACATAACATCCACTTTCAAAACAAAAGTGATTAGCAATAATGCCGCAATGAGAAATACCCTTTTATGTTTAGCCACGATCTAGACAAACGTCTTCACGCTTACAAATTACCGGTGTGCCTTTTTGGGGAGAGGATCGGGCAACTTCCCCTTAATCCCTGTAGCGGTGGGTTATCTGACGGCCGTTGTGCAAGGTCGAATGTCTTCTTAGTATCAATAAATTGAGCCGATACAGAATTCCAGTTATCCAAGTACCCACAACAAAGTTCTCCCTGTCGTGTTTTGGTGTGGTGCGATCCGATAACAGTTTGACGTTAACACGGATAACTCGGCTATACCGATCATGCGTATTTATAAACTGATTGATATTATTATTACATATCAATGTGGAATGTGTGTTTGCTGTCAGCCCAGTGTATCTACTTCTATTTATAAGTACTTAGGTTTTATTTCCGTTATAACTACACATTAGTGTAACGACCACCCATGACAATCTAAGTACCAATCGTCATGTTTAAAAAAAATGGAAATAATATAAACACAATAATTTGCACCCGTTTATAATTGGACCATCGTAGCACTATCTACGTGTACCTTTTACATAAAGCGCCCATGAATGAGTTCATGACTACACGCAGTGATACACATTCTTATAACGCACACAGACACAGACACGTGCATGTGTATCCAACAACGCACGCACGCACGCACGCACTCGTCCCGTGTACATACATACACACGCACACCACGCGCATATGCATGCACACGGACGCACGGACACACACGTGCCCACAGATGCTGAGTGAAAAGGAAATATCAAACGAACTGGGTTCCAAAATAAGTCACACAATTCTCGATGTTACTACGTAAGTGTCACCCGTTACTGTACTGTGCTCAGCGACTGAGTTCAAAGGACATTTATTACCTTTGCCACGTCTTTGATCGCGTTTCTTTGAGGGCGGTGTACGCTGTCACTCACTAACAATTTCCCTGTCCACATAAATCATCTATGTTTTCTAAGAATTTTAAATTATTACTATCTCACTGTCTTGGAAGCCATTTGTCTAAAGTGATCGCTGACCTACATTCGGAACATGTACACCGCGAAACCAGCTGGGGACATATACCCCTTGGTGGGTATGCCCCTTATGTTCTTTGGAATTTGTATTTTTTCTTAGATTTAGCCATTAGTTGCAGATCCGAAATTGCATCTGAATTTCTGAATTTATGGCGAACAAATTCACGAACCTCAAATGGGCGTTTGGAGTTTTTTTTATGTCTTTTATATGAGCCTGATATATGGCACAAATTCGGGGTTTCTTCTAGGTGTAAATGAAATCCTTATGCATGGTCATATAAACGCACAGTGTACAGTGAAAGTGTACATCAACGCGTACATGTGTCAAACTCTTCCAAGTCAAACATGTCGCGCACTTGACACAATGTAAAATAGCAGCAACGCAATTAATTTATGCATATCAAGCTAATCGTTTGCGCTTTATATTCCATGTATTTTATGAAATATACACGCGCAAGTATGTCAATCTGAACATTTCAGTCTGTACTACTTATCAACTATTTCATTATTATTTATTTATGTTTACCTTGTAATATAAATAACTCGTATTTATTAGTATTAGTATATTTGAGCTATTATGACTAATATTATTTCTTTACATTGTTCAGTTTATATTGAACAATTTAATTATAAATTCACTTTTAATTTAACCGTTTAACGGAACTATTTATAGTGCGCCTCTGAATAGTTAATAAGTGATACATTTATGACGCATAAATGTGTTGTATGATGATGATGATTATTAGTAGTAGTATTAGGAGTAGTATTAGTAGTATTATCGTAAAGGTCCTGTCGAAGATAACCGTCTGTTGTTACTTTGTCCATAGCGCTGGTTCCGGAACACACGTCGTCGGTTTGTAAGACGAGAGTATCGCCGCACGCATCACGTGACGCCAGGCACTCGACGAGACTATCTGCCGATGACGCTGTCACCCGTCACGCCTGAGTTCATCCGCACGTCGCCCGTCGGCATCCGGCGAGTCCTGCTGGATTCGATGACCAACGACCGACGTGCTCTACTGACCACGCTGACCGCTGGTCAGCCGACTGGTCAACCTCGCGGTTATCGCTCTGAAGGATGCATGGGAATGGCTACTTGTGCTACAGTAAGTTACCTCAACTCGTTGCGGTAAAGTAGCCACCTTGAGAGACCTAACTAATATCTGTAATCCAAATTAGTTCTACTAATACGGTCACCTCGCCATTTGTGTCACTTTTGTCTTGCTCTCGGAGACATTAAATAAACTGAGACAATGTGTATCTTGTCTGTTACCATGTTCCCGACCGCGCGGGGGTCGGGGCGGGCACGCCAATGCAAATCGGTTTTACGGTCAGTGCGACTCGGTTTTGGAGTCACTACCACGGGATACGGGTTACCAATTCTGCCAAGCGCTAATCCCTTGCACGCCCCCGGTGGCGTTTGGGACAGTGGGTCTCTCGCATCTGTGATGATTAAAATGCCGCGTTGCTAAGTCTGTATTTCATCGGTAGCGTTGGTCGGGCTCCCCCCGATTTTAACTCCGGCCTCGGGTACGGGTTTGTATGACGAAAGCACGGTTCTAACGGTGACCTTAATATTGTAGATTGTTATATGGAAATTGCCTATATGTCTGTATTCTTATATGTCAGCGGTGACACTTGCCTCCATAGTGGTCTTGGATCATATCATTCTACAGCCTTCCCTCTCTCCCACAATGCACTGCAGTCTCCACTACCCGAGCCCACTCTCCTCTCCTTTCCCAATCCCTTCATTTGCACAATCCTCCTCGGTGTCATCGCCTCATTCTCCCAGCAAATCCCCAAACAGCTGCTTTCAAAGCCAACGATTCTTCTCCCTCAAAGTTATCATAACTGACACTGCGTTGTAAGATGCTAATGACGTTTGCAACGTGTTAATTTTATTTAGTAAACATTAGCCTATGTTTATTAATGCAAACTATGTTAGTATTAACTGGTACATATAATAAATTTACGTTTAGTAGAGGTGACTGACTACATAGTAATAGTTGTCCCCATTTATTAATCTTTAGCTGCTTTCTCGTGTGAACTCAGTTGAGGTACCCACAGTTCTTTACTTTGAAGGTCGATTACTCTTCATGTTCATATATAATTAACTACTGCTGTATAAAACATGAACATTTAATTTGTTAGTTTATTAAACGACGATAAAGCGATGTATACATTAGGTCTACCTATCACTTTGGCGTATACGTCAGCGATGGTTTAATTCGTAATGCAAATATGTGTGTATAAATCAACTTTTATTAACAATGATCACGGTAGTTACGACTACTTGTATGTGTAACTTTGCGACGTATTCTGTCTTGTAGGTGACGCCGCCGCTCAATACAAGGACACTAAAAATGGAAGCCATGTTGAATGACGTCACAACACGCGAAAACGAGGTCGCTCACCATGGCTACACGACGTATTGTCCCAAAGTCGTACATCCATGCGGACCAACAGAAGGAGCACATTATTTGTAACATCAGTACAAGTAGTACTGCCGTTTATTGTAGATGAATGTCAGCCAATGGCGTAAAAGTTCGGTTGAAGAAGTAGTGCTTCTAGATTACTCGCAGTAGTTTCTGACTTGGAGTGAATCATTACTATTGCTATTGTAAGCGTATGGTCGAATATTCGCATGATTATCTGTAAAGTATGCTATATAATGTAATGTAAATAATTTTTAATTTATTGTTATATGCAACTGTGGCCCGCATAGGAAGAATTTCGAACGTGTACATTATCATTAATTTTCTAATAAACGTTATCGCTATTTTGAAGCTCTTTGTGTTGTTGCGATTCATATTATCTCTGTCATGTCGTTAGCAGTAGATACTTGTATTCTTTATATCATACGTTTCAGGTTTACAAATCTAGTGCGTGCGTGCATGTGCGCGCTCGTGCGCGCGCGCGTGTGTGTGCGTGTGTGTATGCGTGTGTGTATGCGTATATATATATATATATATATATATATATATATATATATATATGTGTGTGTGTGTGTGTGTGTGTGTGTGTGTGTGGTGCGTGCGTGTGTGTGTGAGTATGCGTGTGTGTATGCGTGTGTATATACGTGTGTATATGTGGGCGTGCGCGTATACATGTATATCTGTGTTTGTGTTTGTGTGTATTGTGTCTGCCGTAGTTCTTCAGCGCTTGAGCGTTGAGATGTATTTGGTCTGAGTTGGAATACACCCGGTCGGTGACCTTAGACGCTATAGTACTATCTTTGACCCATGCAACAAGTCCATGTTGCAACCACCCCCGTCTTTCAGCAAGTCTATTTACAAGTGAGTCGGGTTCGCTGATCCATCCGTAACGTTGTAAAAAATGGTAACGTATCCAGAACTAATTAACAAATTGCATTGTTGCTGTACAACTTGATCTCAACGAGTGTAACTGTATCTACGCTCGTGTGAAACGTTGTTGAACGTGTCTTGTTCACGTCGCTGTAGATGTGTTTGGAACCCTAGACCCTGTCTGTCAGGTTAGCACGGAGAATCTATGACGAGCGACCTTTGCATCTCCTAATTTTTTATCTATGTTTTAGCTTCAGTTGCTGGCACAACTGTTCCATTTTGGACTGTGTCTGTAATGTAAGAAGGTCTCCACGGTTATTCTGGTGTACTATTTTAACATATCCTGGGTAAAGTCGCTTATCAAACAAATGATTCAAACTGTATATTATACCAGGCAGTTATGCCATGAAACAGCGTGCTGACACGTGACGGTGGCTGGGTAATCGAAGGCAGTCGAGCACAGAGTAAGAGTGCACTCAACAAAAAGACCTTACGTCGGCAACAAACATCTGTTGCCAAGGTGATCCCCATCTTGCCCCATTTCTTTGTTTACGATGTGTGTATAGGCAGATAGGCGATTGCCACATCTCCCCGCCAGGTAGTATCAGACACGCACGCACGCACGCATGCACGCACGCACGAACGCACGCCCTCCCACACACACACACACACACACACACACACACACACACACACACACACACACACACACACACACACACACACACACACACACACACACACACACACACACACACACACACACACACACACACACACACACACACACACACACACACACACACACACACACACACACACACACACACACACATGAATTGTATGCATATCATTGTCCGCTAAAAATAAAAACAATTGCATATATATTTGCATATATATTTGCATATATGTATATATATATATATATATATATTTATATATATATATATATATTATATATATATATATATATATATTTGTATATATATATATATATATATATATATATATATATATATATACATATATATATATATATATATATATATATAACAGGCAAATCTTTGTTCTCGAGATCGATATATATATATATATATATATATATATATATATATATATATATATATATATATATATATATATAAAATATACACACATCAATGCACTTCGCTTTATAAAGGGAAACAGAGCAGAGACGTATGCCTGTAGAAGAACTGGGACATGTGCCCCACAGTTCTGAACCCCCGGTGTCCAACTGAAGTGAAAACAAAATTGCAAAGCTCCCGGACCCCACTCAAAACAGAAAATTAATTCGGCTTAGAGCTCAATTGAGAAAATAATACGAAGGCAACCGTTCTCAGGGCCGCATTAGTCGGAGAACACCATTCATGAGTTATGGAGGTTCCACTCACGGGAAAGCAAACTTCCCTGGATCATATTGTCGTCATCTTCATTGTAGTCATCATTGTCGTCGTCGGTATCATTATCGACATCATAGTCAATGGTCGTCGTCGTTATAATCATCGTTATCACCATCGTTATCATCATCGTTATCATCATCGTTATCATCATCGTTATCATCATCGTTATCATCATCGTTATCATCATCATCATCATCATCATCATCATCATCATCATCATCATCATCATCATCATCATCATCATCATCATCATCATCATCAATAGTGTTGCAACGATAGTTATCGTTGGTATAATTCCCAACAACAATGTCATCATAATTATTACCTTGATAAATCATCAGTCTTTGTGTCTGTTGCCCCGATATCTTCATTTAAATATAAACACGGCGCTATCATTTGTTTTTAATATAGAACACCTGCTATATTGTGTGACATATTTCACCACTTACTCCCTCACACCGCTATCGTACTACATATCATCCTAATGCATAATTGTCACACGTTGTCCGGCAGTATATTTAACACACGCCACTAATTGTAGCCACGGGACCAACCCCTCGTGACCACACATTCTAAGCCTCAGTAATTATACAAGTATAAAGGCCCATGCAAAACAATAATATTGTTATGAGTTGAGCATACGGCTTTGTAAATAGGTCGTAATTATGAACAAAAGCAGTAAAATGATGACCATGTATATGGAATAAATATAAGCTCTCATATAAAGTGTATACTATAAATATAAGCTATGTTAATACATCTACAAGAACGACGAATCATGTGGGCGGTCACTGGTCACGTGGTGTCGGTCACGGTGCTACAACATTTAGCAGAGGAGTCACTGTGTCAGACGGACACATCTCTGACGTTGTTCCCAGATATTTTTCGCTGGAGTTCAGTGCATTGTTTTTCGACAGAGATTTTTGGTATCCCCGCTAGGAAGTCGAATAGTCAGCACATTCTACCTACATTTTTATGCGATTTTGTGCCCGATTAAGCAGCTACTGTGTCGTAGCAAAGCGGTAGTATACGACATTTGTCCTTATACTACTATAGTTTACACAACAACAAAAGTGAACTATACTCCAGTGCTGTCACGTGGGCTTACACAGTGACAAAAATAAACGAAACCCTACCCCAAACTACTGTAGTGACAAAACTATAAGAAATTGGTATTGTGCGGATACTATCAGTCGCATGTGTTGTACTATTTAACAACCTTAACTTTGTCTAAACACTAGTAATTATATTAAACGCCACTATACTAAAACGTCACCAGGTCATTGAGTATACCGTAATAGCAGTGACGAATTCGTAGCAGCCTACTTTGTTTTGCTTTGCTATGCATCCAGTTAGGCCTACCAACCGCTATGTGCCTTGAGTTAATCCGACGGGACCATGAACGCGCGTTAAGCTACATCGTTAATCCGGCATATGCGATTTGGCCATCAGTCAAACAATCCAAAGCCATGTATTAGTTCACGCAATTTTGCAACACGTCACTGTGCGTGGATAATCGACATTAAATAAGCAGAGACGCCATTACCCGCGCATAGTGCCCAAGCCCCTTACGTCATTGATAACACGTCAGTTGACCCGGTGACCGGGCTGTGGCTGTGGCTTTGTTTACAGTCTGTGTTTAGGCGGACCGGGGACTGTCACAGATCTGTCGTCAGCTTGCTTCATACACCTCATCATAGACACTCCGGAGGTTCCACACATACAGGTAAATACCATTTCGTCCGCTTGAAAACAGAGCCGAATCTCAGGGTCAGTATTGAGCGACTAGCAAGGACGGATATTACTTAGGTTAGTCAAACATGTTCAGGCAGCCATTCCAAGTATAAGTGTAAATCGATATCTCGGAAATGCCTGGTCCTAGTTAGCACACTGTCGCCATCTGGTGAACCTACTTGGTATTACGTTTCTATGGTTTAATTATCGCAGATAGTTGAAGCGTCTAGGTCTTGGTCTGACCATTTGTTTTGGCGCATTACATTCTTTAGATAATAAAAAATACTCAAAATAATGTTGCTGTGTATGTATGTATTATATATATATATATATATATATATATATATATATATATATATATATATATTATATATATATATATATATATATATATATATATATATATATATATATATATATATATATATATATATATATATATATATATATATATATATATATATATATATATATTATTATATTCGCTCTCTCCCTCTCCTCTCCCTCTCCTCTCCCTCTCCCTCTCCTCTCCCTCTCCCTCTCCCTCTCCTCTCCCTCTCCCTCTCCCTCTCCCTCTCCCTCTCCTCTCCCTCTCCCTCTCCCTCTCTTCTCTCCCTCTCCTCTCCCTCTCCTCTCTTTCTCTCTCTCCGTCTCCGTCTCCGTCTCCGTCTCCGTCTCCGTCTCCGTCTCCGTCTCCGTCTCCGTCTCCGTCTCCGTCTCCGTCTCCGTCTCCGTCTCCTCTCCGTCTCCCTCTCCCTCTCCTCTCCTCTCTCCGTCTCCGTTCGTCTCCGTCTCCGTCTCCGTCTCCGTCTCCGTCTCCGTCTCGTTCCGTCTCGTCTCCGTCTCGTCTCCGTCTCGCTCCGTCTCCGTCTCTCCGTTCCGCTCGTCTCCTGCCCTCTGCCTGCTCTGCCTGCCCCTGCCCTGCCCCTGCCCTGCCCCTGCCCCTGCCCCTGCCCTGCCCCTGCCCCTGCCCCTGCCCCTGCCCCTGCCCCTGCCCCTGCCCCTGCCCCTGCCCCTGCCCTGCCCCTGCCCCTGCCCCTGCCCCTGCCCCTGCCCCTGCCCCTGCCCCTGCCTGCATGTCTCTCTCTCTCTTTCTCCCTCGCTCTCTTTTTCTCCTCACCGGCGTGTCGTCCTACTCCACCTGTGCCACACTTCTTCATGTGTTTCAGGCAGACGTAGTATGGGTTGTTCTGAGGCCGCGACGATCAACCGAAGGCTGCTGCCGGTTAAGAGCACGTACTTCTTCTTTCTGGCTGGTATGTAGTACTTTGTCAACATTAATGGTAAACTACCTACTGGATAACTATTTAATTTCGCTCGTTTACGACACACATCTCCACTTAGATCAAACACAATGCTTCATGTAATTACATTATGGAAAAGTCTTTCGTTACAATCGCACCTTATTTATTTGACGTACCTAATTTAAATTTCTTACATTTAGGAGCTTATCTCGAATTTTCAAGCATACAGGCGCCATAGAAATGTTACAACTACAATTATGTTAATGCAATATGCAATGTTCTGAAACAGAATGTGTAACTTATTGTTATAGGGAATACACAAGTAGATATGAATGTCAAAATGTACAACTCAGAATAGGTCCAAAACACAAACATCTAGGTTGCACACCACCATTATAGCTCAATTGATGTTGAGCTCAATTGATGTTAAGGATACAGAATATTCAAACCTGTTATATTTGACACATGTCACCTATTTACCAATTGAGGCGCATCTTTCTAATGTCATGCTACTGTATGATATGTATATATATATATAAATAAATATATATATATATATATGTATATATATATATATATATTTGTATTGACGATCGCCATCTTTAAAAATTAAGGAAATGAATACCGGAGGATATGATTGCAAATACGTGTAAAGTTTGTAGGAAGTATCTATGGGAAGCCACATATATGCAAGAATAACCGAACGCGTAATACTTCAAAGGTACCAATAATGTGTGGTAAAACATCTCCGTTGACCCAATGAAAACAGTGGACCGTTAAACCTGATTGTACACACTGAAATTAAATATCATCCTTAAAAGTTAACTTGAATACCTGAAAACTGACAACATCACGACGCACCAGCAGGACATTGTCACTGACGTGTCATAGAAATAGCGTCGTTGTAATGCAGCAATGGATACTAGTATTTCTGCTTGAACAAAAACACACACAATTTTAGTTAAAAGTGAATTTGTTTAATGGCGAATTTTCTTTAAGAGCTTTTTATCTGAGAGAAACTGTCCCAATAAGATTAATCTAATGATACGTGTCCTGTTTTAGGCTTTGGGAGTCTGATGCCTTACCTGGCTGTCTACATGAAGATGACAGGTCTGTCACCTTCAGAAACATCGCTCGCTTGTGGCGTAGTGTATATCGTCAATGCATTCAGTCATCCCTTCATCGGAGGCTTAGCAGACAAATTTAACGCACACAAGAAGGGCATGATGCTGCTTTGTCTCCTGTCGGCCACTTTCCACGGTTGTATGTTGTTCGTGCCGCAGAGATCGGCGCCGGAAACAAATCATTTGTCCAAAGATGTTCAGCTGCATTGCGGGACAAATGGCGCACATGTCTTCGCTTGCAGTGGCAGCCCTGCGGATAATCAACCCTTAGAAGTAGCGTTCAATGTAAGCAGCAATATGGAAAACAATTCTTATGCAGATAACGGCGCAAGATATTTGTCTTTCAACGCTGCCGCTTGCAAATGGACATGCAGTGTTGGACAGCGAGAGAATGGCGGCCAACGAGGTGAGCAAGTATGCTTTGCGCGGTCTCTTCACAAACAATGCATAGAGTTGCATGACGCAACGACGTTTGCATTTGGCGTGAACAAATTACAACGCAAACCTGCCGAAAACTGCAGAGCGACGGAAACCAGCAACACCGACGAACAGAGCTGTCACTGTTATGCGATGTTGTCATTTGTTATCGACAATGACATCTTCGAACAAATGGATTGTCAGAATCAAACCGCTCTGACGTGTACAATCGACCACTGTGGTCCGGTCGGTGGCTACGTCGCACGGAACACGGCCAAACGAGCGACCGCTACAGACAGAAAAGGATATCATTTCGGATGGATATTTTGGGGCATCGCGATATTGTACCTTCTCGGACAGATGACGTTACAACCGGTGTTTGGGCTCACCGACGCCATGACGTACACAGTCCTTGGGGAAGACCTCCACAAGTGGGGAAGACAGAGACTATGGGGTACGATTGGCTGCGCCGTATTCGGTCTGCTCTCAGGAGTAATGATGGACGCCTACGGCCACGGGAAGAACGAATACACCATGGCCTTCCTGCTTTTTGCATTATTCATGATACTGACGTCAATTTCAGCGTGCCAATACAACTTGCGTGATGTTGCCGACAAACGTTCATCACAAGTGTTCCGTGACGTTCTTAGCCTTGTGAGGAGACCAGATGCATTTGTCCTCTTTTGTGTCGTCCTCATATTCGGCATGTACCAAGGACTCATCTATACATTCCTCTTCTGGTACCTGAAACTCCTCGGCGACGTTCCGCAAGTACTACTTGGCCTGTGCCTCGTGCACGGCTGTGTTCCGGAGACCATCATGCTGTTCTTCTCCGGTAAGATCATACGCAAGATCGGCCACGTCTTCTCCATGTCACTCGTATTTGTGGCATTCGCCGTTCGCATGGGCAGTTACTCTTTCTTGCGCAACCCGTGGATGGTGCTGTGTATCGAGCCGCTTCACGCCATCACGTTCGGTTTGATGTACGCAAACGCGTCGACATACGCCAGTCGTATTACTCCGCCGGGTACTCACGGATCGGTGCAAAGCATCATTGGGTCGCTCTTCTTTAGCTTCGGTAAGTTGTTTTGTCACGCAGAAGAAAGTGGTGAATATGCGCATCTCGTCATAACTAATTTATGTGTGGCGATGATTTCTTTACATGTAAGTATTTGCGTTGCGTGCGGTTTCCTGTAACCGTCCTCCATAGTGATTTAGTATACGGCACAATTAATTGGATAAGTTAGGACACATTATCAGGATGTATCTACATTATTGTGCCACTACGCCGTTACCTTGTAGAATTGTGTATAAATTATAGATATACCCACTTGAATCCATTTGGAAAAAGAGTAATGTGATGTACTAATATAAACATTTCGCATACAATGTACCGCACAGTTCTGTAAACATTTTAGGAACAAGCCTTGGAGCGTTGCTCGGTGGACCTCTCATTGAAAACTACGGAGGAGCGGCCACATTCCGGATGTTCGCCGTCTCTGCCCTCGTCTTTCTCGTTCTCTACGTCATCGCTCAGAAGTTCTGGATACGGGACGGAGAAGCTACAGAGGCGATGGAAGTCTCGAAAGGTTGGTATTAGTGCGATTAACATAACTTTGTATATTTACTTAAACAAATATCAAAACACAAACAACTTCAATATAGTGTACGCACTTTACTTATTTTGAATCTTGCTGTACTCGAACAGCGTGGGTCATACATGCTGCATAAAAACAATAAGACTTATATTGCACAAGTTTACAATTTCGCATGCTTGTGCGTTCATTTTATTTTATCAAACAGCGTGCAGCAGTTGTTTGTTAATATCTATGAGACACCACTTTAACACGAGGCAGTTTGGTCATAGATATTTATTTATTTAAAAAATTAACACAGTGTTCGTAATTTAAAAACAATGATCAAGGTATCCAAATTATAATTATCACGACCATGTCAACGTTCGGAACTTGGGTGATGCGACAACAGAACAGCTAAACAAAACACTCAGCTTCCCAGATAGATACTAACGATATTACCGAGGTGGGCTGAGTTGATGTTCAACAATTTCCCACGCTCAACGTCGTATTATAAATTATTATGCTGGCAATTCCGGGAAGAAAAATATATTTCCTCCTTTTAAAGGAAAGCCCAACCCACCTCATGGGACAATGCTTTGCTTACTCATGGATGTAACGAACAATGGATATGTGGTTTTAATCATATCGCAGCGTCGTCCTAATGGCTAGTTCCACTGGAGGTTGCTCAGTTTAGATAGATATATAGATAGTTTATTTTTGAGTCGTACAAATACACAAACAGTATATTCAAACAACCAATATAACAACCAGTGATACAGTGTATGGTTCCTTGCAGACAGCGTCAGTTAATTGGTTTAGAAACTAATAATTTCTCATAAACTGAACTGGTCGCTGTCATCCCTACCGTAGGTGCATGAACAATATAATAATATGTTCACGTGAAACACATAGCTAAGCGTTTTTCATAACTTACCAGGTACGTAAAATGTAACAATAAATATTCAATAATAAATGTTCAATTACCTTGTATAGAAAAACGTGTGGTAATACCAACTACGGACAATGACAGTGATATAATTTCACATGTATATGAATAGATGTTTTATATCGAATAAGCAATCGTCATGTTGTAACTTACATTAACCGTTGATCAAGTTCAACAACGTATACATGTCGTTGAGCAGGCCTAGCGGGGAGCGTTGTGTTCCAATGTTCTCTGAATGCGAATATGTTTCATTTGCTCTGTAGAACAACAAGTGAAGGAAACAGAAGACAAGGACGAGGCACACAAGATGCTGGCCGTACAAGATGGCACCAGGAGTGACGACACCGTCAAGAATGAAGGCAGTGACTCTAACGGGCAAGTGGCTTAACAGTAAAGCAGCTGATGTTGTTGACATTGACAATCAAAACAGGAGTCCAAGTGTGCCTTTTCATATGTTGCGATCGGCCAAATGTATATGAATGGTTGAGTTGTGGACCAAGTTTGAATAACGACTGTATATGTACGAAGGAAGGAAACGTCACTATGTTTAAATAAGTAATATTTTCATGATGACTCACACATATAAATGCAACATTTTATACACTGTTCATACCATATGTTTTATTGTTGACATATGTCATTATTGTATTAGGGTAATAAATAGCAAACATATTACATACATATATATATATATATATATATATATATATATATATATATATATATATTAATGTATTATTATATTATATTGCATTGCAATATATTATATTACATTATATTTCATTATATATTATATAAACTTATAACATTATATAAGAATATTGACTGATATACATATTAAGATATTATATTAACATAGGTTTTTATTATTATAAGGATATTAATTTGTATACACGTTAAGATATTATATTAAGGCGTTATATTATTATTATGACGATTTTTTTATATGTATTTTAACATTTGGCGAGTGCTGCAAGTTTATTGCAGTTAACCATGGCTTGCTCACCGTGAAGCGGTCGGTTTTGGTAGCATTAATAAAACAAACATCAATTGGTAAAGTGTTTCGGTCATTTCTTCGCAAGCCAGTCTACGTGCAGTACCCATGGCAGATGTCCTATTGAATGGAAATTGTAACACTTCTATAGTACGTATATCCTAACAACATAATTTCGGGTAATCATAAACGGAAACAGGAAAGAGTCGTCACTGTACCATGGAGTCGCCGAAAATTCATAATGGAAAAACAATTTAAAACAAATATATTTTAAGTTTGTTACGATGGCTGGCTATAGTTTCAGAAGATCTAATTGTAATTGGTTGTTGTTTCTAGATTTTTGGCACTTTTGCCAATACTTAACTAATTTTTAGGAACAACCATTTGTTTGGAAACGGATGATTTAACTGGCGAAGAGATATCCGTGAAATGTAGCAGATTAACTAAGTATATCGGTTGTTGAGTAAAAACAGTACGGTATGTAACAGTAGCGAATTTAAATTTAAGTCGCTATTTTAAAATGTAACTGCTTAGCTTTATTTACTTTGCCGGTTGCGCTTGTGTCATTCGTAAGAACAACGCAGACACTGGTCCGTCCATCGCTCCTGTTATACGGGGAAATCTGAAATTTAGAATTATCCGATTTGATTAACTGTTCGAATGTTCTCACCAAGATATGAGTCAATTAAATCGAAGTCAATCGGACATACGACCTGTATTTTTGCAAATATGTATCACATCGAATTACACGTGGAATTCGTTATGTTGCACGAACGATGAACATGAGTATGCTGTGTCTATGTAGGACCAGAGTCTTCCTAAAAACAGATAACAAATCATTAAACACAGAGAGCACAAATAAAGGCAGTGACTAACAGACACGTGTCACACACGGCTGCACACTCGGCTGCACAGTCGCCAAAGGTGCACTTTTTCAAAACCAGCTGGTCGTATATTTCGTGACGATTATTTTAGACTGTCGTGGACCCGTGATAGCTCAGTTGGTAGAGCGGAGGACTGTAGTCGGGCAATCACCAGACATCCTTAGGTCGGCGGTTCGACTCCGTCTCGCGGGAAAACAATTTTTTGTAAAACCTCACGAACTTTTTAAACCATCTCGAACCTTCCTTTATCAACTCCGCATTGCAGCCACTGCGCAATTACAGCCAACAAAGGATTTCCCAAGATGTGTTCCATGTAGAGCAAAATTTAGGGAAATATCTCTATTACGGTCACCTTGTTTATCAGGTCACATTTACCCAGTCCCAAGGGAGACAATGTTCTAGTATGTGTGTTTATTGTAGATTCTACATTGCAACATGATATAACCAAGCAATGGTCGTATGAAATTCAATCAAACAAGTTTTTCCATACACATAACCATGACAACATTCCATGGCAGTTAATCGAACGAGATAATGTGTTGCTGCACACAACTAAACTTGTCAATATTTGTTATCCGCCAATTAACGAATAACTGGCGTATATGAGTGACGACAGTTACGCCACCTAGGGGGTATTGCAATGACAACTTTGTCGCCAAGTTAAAACCGTTGTTAACTGAAATGCTTTATGGTGGTGTTACACGCAGGTAGACGATTTGTTATAGTCAAACAACGCTATATAATAATATGTCATTTTCCGTTCAGTGTCTACCCGTGATAGCTCAGTTGGTAGAGCGGAGGACTGTAGTCGGGCAATCACCAGACATCCTTAGGTCGGCGGTTCGACTCCGTCTCGCGGGAAAACCTTTTTCGATCATCCAGAATGTCAACGCACAGGGCAGCATTTGCTTGACCATGACCTAATATGCTTCCTGAATCGTTCCCACAAAAACCTAAACTTACTGCCTCTGTTGTAGTGATAAATATATTGTTTCCATGTAATAATAATAATTGTAATACTTCTATTACGCATATATCTTTGACAATTCACGAATGAACGATATGACTATATGCTTTGCGCATTATTTGAAGTGTGGCTGAATGCTTCGGAAACGACACAATGCGTTGTTTCGATTGAACAGGTTTGCCCAGGAATAAACTGTCACGCCATGACAAATGGTACACTGTGGACGCATTATGACAATTAATATTATTGCACGTAAACTGTGGACCCGTGATAGCTCAGTTGGTAGAGCGGAGGACTGTAGTCGGGCAATCACCAGACATCCTTAGGTCGGCGGTTCGACTTCGTCTCGCGAGAAAACAGACGTTTTGTTGTAACTTCTCTCGAATTATATAAACCATCTCGAACCTTCCTTTATAAACTCCGCAATATAGTCACTTCGCAATTAGGGCCACAAATGGATTGCTCAAAATGTGTTCCATGTAGAGTATAATATAAGGAAATGTCTCTATTACGGTCACCTTGTTCATCAGGTCACGTTTACACAGTCC
>JAODUO010000565.1:167500-172500 GCA_025642075.2 Ridgeia piscesae
TTATGGACTTAGTAAATACAATCGGCCGGTGCGATAGATTCCGCATAATAACTTTAATCTGAAGAACGTTAGATTAATTAACTAGTTACTTTATGAGCACATAGAAGACAATTTCTCATGTAAGCGAGTGTTTCATATATCATAGCAAGCGGCCTCTGTTTGTTAACAACGCACAGCGTAAACTGGTAAACGTAGATATATGTTTCACGATGTGAAGTATGATCTACACAAATCAAGTTCAACAGATTTCTTTATTTTCCAACATTTATTGACTAAGTAAAACAGTTGTTAATCCCATCAGTACTGACCTTTCGTGATTTCCTCTGAGGTTTCTCCATCCCGTATCCAGAACTTCTGAGCGATGACGTAGAGAACGAGAAAGACGAGGGCAGAGACGGCGAACATCCGGAATGTGGCCGCCCCTCCGTACATTTCCATGAGAGTTCCACCAAGGAACGCTCCCAAGCTTCTTCCTAGAAAGATATTCAACAGTACATCGTGATTTTGTTTGCAAAATAAAACAAAGTTTTGAGGACTATGTTGTTTATCACTGCAGTCGGTTGTCATGCGATTAAACAAAATTCGAACGCAGTGATCGCACCATTTACCTGTTTGGAGATCGGTTCAGTTGGGTTGTACGCACTGCATCATGGGTAAACATGCGTTCGTATACATGGCTCGAAATATAAAAAACACCACTGACAAGAATAACTTTACCGATTGCAGTCAAAGTAGGTTTGATAAGCTAAGATAAAATCAGCTTTAATGCCATGTATTTTCACTGCAGTAACAATACAACATTGGAACGCTTTGTAATGTTGGATCATCGTACAAGTATGTTCACATGACAATACACTCACATGCACCAAACGATTGTGATAAAATTGACTACTACGTACTTAAAATTAAATAAATAAATAAGAGCATTCTCATACAATAGGTCCGAATAAAAAGGTGTTCTTTATAACATCGATAAATAATAGTTGCTATGATCTAGTATAAATATAAAATCATGAAATGTGGAATAAAATAATATGTATTAAATTATGTTAAGATACACACACTAAAAACACCTTGAAAATTCTGTTTTGACAGGGCTTGTACGGCTAGGGGGAAAAGCTGCTACTAAACCTGTTTGTCCTGGTTATGATGGATCTGAACCGGCGACTAGATGGAAGGGGATCAAATAGGCCATGGCCCAGATGGGATGAATAATGAGAGATGAGAATGGCTCTTCCAAACAGTGTTTAATCATTGTAATGCTGATACAATGATTCAACACTGGGGAGGTCTCTGCCAATTAATCTGGAAGCAGTGTTTACAATCCTGTTCAGTCTGAGCTTTTCCTACACTTTGATAGATCAAACCAATGATCTCACTCTTCTTAGAAAGTACAGCGGCTGCTGCGCCTTTTTGACAATAGTATCAATATTTAGCTCCCATTTAAGATTATTAGAGATTGCATAACCAAGGAACTTGAAATGTTGGACGATTTCTACTAAGCGCTTCTTGTTATTTAGGTGTTGAAACATTCTTTATACGACAGATTCGTCAAATGTGAAAGGAGGGAGGAGGGAGGAGGGAGGAGGGAGGAGGGAGGAGGGAGGAGGGAGGAGGGAGGAGGGAGGAGGGAGGGAGGAGGGAGGAGGGAGGAGGGAGGAGGGAGGAGGGAGGAGGGAGGAGGGAGGAGGGAGGAGGGAGGAGGTCGTTACTTTGAAAAGCTGTGACAGAGGAAGATGAATTATCACAGCGGCTGTTAAATCATTCAGTTTATCGGGAATTGTGGTGTCGGTAGTGGTAGTATTCTTGGGAGCCGGTTACAGTTGGTTATGGCTGCAGACCCTGCCAGATGTTCTTAGATATGGCACAGACAAGACACAGTTGTAAACATTATATAACTACATCGCCGGCAGTCCAACCATACTGCAAACATACATGTTTTCCAATTCACTCCTCTGTTTACGTTTACATTTTGAATGAAATGTTCGCCATATGTCCACGTTCACACAGGCGTAGCAGCAAAAAACTGAAGATCCCCGACAAGATCGATGACGTAGCAAATAGTTTACATTATAACTGATCGAAACCAAAACTGCGTGACTGCATTCGCCTAGCGGATTCCATCAGGGTTAATTACATCTGGCTAATGACTAGTTATACGACGAAGTCAAATTAAATTGAATCCTATATTAAATATAAAATCGGGTAGGGAAATTAAATGGTCACGACGTATTTTGCCATGATGCCAAATTGGTTGGATTAACATTATCAAACATCACCATTGGCTGACAATACGAAAGACAAAGAAAAGAAAACATACGTCAGTATCTCGACTGATACGGCCAGAGTTTGTTCTCTCGTACTGGGCCGACACTATAGAACCGGAAGACCTGCGTTTGACCGACGGCTTGTCTATTTGGGCTTAGCTATGATAACTGGTCAGAATACTCACCGAAGCTAAAGAAGAGCGAGCCAATGACACTCTGCACCGATCCGTGCGTTCCAGGCGGAGTGATATGACTGGCGTAAGTTGACGCGGCTGAATACATCAAACCGAACGTGATGGCGTGAAGCGGCTCGATACACAGCACCATCCACGGGTTCCACAAGAAAGAGTACCCGGCCATTCGAATGGCGAATGCCACAAACACAACAGACATAGAGAATACGTGGCCGATCCTGCGTATTATTGCACCGGAGAAGAAGAGCATTACGGCTTCCGGAACACAACTGTGTACCAAGCACAGACCAAACAGTACTTGCGGGACGTCGCCGAGGAGTGCCAGGTACCAGAATAGGAACGTGTTGATGAGTCCTTGGTACATGCCGAAGACGAGGACGACACAAAAGAGGACGAATGCATCTGGTCTGCGTGCCAGGCCAAGAACGTCATGAAACACTCGTGATGGACGTGTTAGGTTAAGACCACGCAAGTTGTATTGACAGGCTGACAGTGACGCCAGTACCATGAAAATTGCAAACAGGAGGAATGCGATGGTGTATTCGTTCTTTCCGTGGCCGTAGGCGTCCATCAGTGCTCCTGAGGTCAGTCCGAAAACGGCGAAACCCACTGTACCCCATAGTCTCTGTTTTCCCCATCTGCTGAGATTATCAGCAAGGACTGTGTAAGCCATGGCGTCAGTGAGTCCAAACAGTGGATGAATGGTCGCCTGTCCGAGAAGGAATGGTATTGCGATGCCCCAAAATATCCACCCAAAATGATACCCTGTTCTCTCCGGAGAGGTCGCCCGTACGACAGAGCCACCGAACAAGACAGCGCAATCAGTCGAACAGGTCAGCGCGGTTTGGTTTTGACAAACGATTTGTTCAAAGGAGTCATGACTGACTACAAATGACAACATCGTGTAACAGTGACAACTCAATTCGTTGCTGTTCCTGGAATCTGTCGCGCTGCAGGCGTCAACAGGTTTGCGTTGTAATTTGGTCACGCCAAAGCCAAGCGTCGTAGCGTCGTGCAACGTAATGCATTTCTTGTGAAGAGATTGTGCAAAACATACTTGCCCAGTTTGCCGTGTGGTGTTCTCATGCTTTCGAATATTACATGTCCATCTACAATCCGTGGCGTTGAAAGGCAAATATTCCGCGCCGTCATCTGCATACGATTCACCTTCCGTCCTGCCGCTAATATTTACAGCTATTTCCACGTGTTGTTTATCTGCAGGACGCCCACTGCAAGTGACGACATGTGCGCCATTTGTCCCACAATGCAGCTGAACATTTTCGGTCATATGGTTTATTTCCGGGGGCGTCCTTTGCGGAACCAACAGCATGCTCCCGTGAAAAGTCGCCGACAGCAGACACATCACGACCGAGACGGTTTTGTGCGCGTTCAGTTTATCTGCCACACCGCCGACGAATGTTCGACTGAACGCAGTGACGATAGACACCACGCCAAATGTGAGCGCAGTTTCTGATGGCGACAGACCAATCTTCTTCATGTAAATGGCGATATACGGAACCAAACTTCCAAAACCTGAAACAACAAATATGCTATATTAGACACATATACTTATTCTTATGGGGTTAAATGACACACCGTGAACAACATCTTATTCGCATAATCCAGAAGCAACAGTGATATATGTGTAATATCAGAAAAACTTAGTTTGTATGCGTGAGTAAGTGAAACATTATTTTCCGCAAATATTCTATCACAACAAAGACAACTGTGTAAAATAACGTGTGTTATATGTAATTCACGTCCAAAATATTTAACTTTTATACTTGCATTTAGCCCAAGGTACATGCAAAGACAATTGTATAAAAAAAATGTGCGTCATATGGAATTCACGTCAACAATATTTAACACTTATTCTATGATTTAGCCCACGTTACATGTTGTATTTAAACATTTATTTTCAATTATCGGTTAGTTTCGATTTCAAAGATAACACGCAAGATGCACTATGCAGCTTAACGCAGTTTTCCCTGGTACAACCGGACAAACCTTTTACTAATCGAATAGAGCATCGATGCCATAACCGAGTAAGTTTACCGAGAATTGTTAGAATGTACGAATTACCTGCTAGAAAGAAGAAATACGTGCTCTTAACTGGCAATAGCCTGGTGTTGATCTTCGCTGCTTCTGTGAAACGCTTCATTTTGTTTCCAGCTTGAAATTACTAAAACATAATAACACAGCATCAGAACGAATGATGATTAGGCAGAGAGAGAGAGAGAGAGAGAGAGAGAGAGGGGGGGAGAGAGAGAGAGGGAGTGAGGGAGGGAGAGAGGGAGGGAGGGAGGGAGGGAGGGAGGGAGGGAGGGAGGGAGGGAGGAGGGAGGGAAGGAAGGAGGGAGGGAGGGAGAGAAACCTACATGCATACATACAGACGGATAGACAGAAAAAACACTCAGACACACAGACATATACACATACAGATGGACATACACGCAACCAGGCACGGGCACGGGCACGGGCACGGGCACGGGCACGGGCACGGGCACGGGCACGGGCACGGGCACGGGCACGGGCACGG
>JAODUO010000565.1:180000-187500 GCA_025642075.2 Ridgeia piscesae
GAGAGGGAGGCTGGACGACAAAGCATCAGCTTCAGGGTTACGGAATTCAACACCCGGCATCATTCCAACTCAGTCCCTTTACATCCCATAAGGTTCTGAGGTTCTACTGCGGACACAGTGAGTCACAAATATAAGTGTTATTTTGACGTTGTAAAAATAAAAGTATATAATTATAGTGGAAGGTTGCACAAGTGGGCCCCTCAACCAAAGTGGGCCCCTCAACCATTATCGCTATTTCGCAGTTGTGCGACAAATATCTGTTTTACTAGTGATAACTAACCCGCCTCTGAACAACTCGCAAACGCCATAATCGAGCGCTGAGACAGGTGACATCAAAACGTTCATATTTCATACTTTTCATAAAATGTTTACACGGTGTTTTAAGTGTTGCAAATCCTTTAATATGCCGCGACAATACAGATGGACAAGGTATATGAAACTCATTTCTGTGAACCACACTAAAAGCAAATTAAAATTAGGAGGCGTGCATCGATTTTATTTAAAATGGCGGTTGTTCTGACGTGGTAGTGTGTAGACAAAGTGGGCCTCACGGTGGCCCACTTTGTCTACATAATTCATGTTTAGAAACATGATGGCAGAATCTTTAGCACATTTTAGGTATGTATGGTATATGATTAAATGAACTAAATTACACATTTAATAATGTTACATATTTATATCAATCAAGAATAGTAGACTACAGAATATGTAAAAGTATGTACTGCACATACAATTATAACATGTGGTATGATAAAAAACGAATGTTACGTTTTCTCTATACATGCGCATGCACACACACACACACGCGCGCGCGCGCGCAAGCACACGCACACATACGCACACACACACACGCACACACATATGCACACACATATGCACACACACACACGCACACACGCACACACACACACAGACGCACGCTCGCGCGCACGCACGCACGCACACGCACACACATACACACACAACAACACCCGAACTATCACACGTTTAAATACAATATTAAACGTTAACATTAATCCGTTTTATTACAGAATAGTTTTATTGTATGGTAGATACCTTGAATAGACCCTTGCGATGTGCGATGTGTATAGAAAAACGGAGAAAACACGACAAACACACTACACAGATAGACAACATATTCCAAAAATCACAAGTTTAAATACAATATTATAGTTAACATTATCGTATATTATTACAGAATAGTATAGTTAGTGTGTAGTGTAGTATAGAATAGACCAGCATATGCAGTGCGAGTGTATTGACAATAACATGGAGTAAACACTGACTAAAAGGTAGTAGACAACTTTATATTCCAATAGTAGCATTGTGTAGTAAGTAGTACTAATTTCCTAGTTGTATAGTTATTTGTAGTAAATTACATGAGTAGTAGAGCTAGAGAGTATAGTAGTAGCTAGAGTGTCTAGCTAGAGTCGTAGAGAGCAGCAGCAGCAGCAGCAGCTAGCAGCTAGCGAGTAGCAGCTAGCAGCCTGCAGTGTATGTGCTAGCAGCAGAGCAGCAGCAGCAGCAGCAGCAGCAGCAGCAGCAGCAGTAGCAGCAGCAGCAGCAGCAGCAGTAGCAGCAGCAGCGTAGAGTAGCTGTAGTAGCAGCTGCAGCAGCTAGCAGCAGAGCAGTAGGCAGCAGCAGCAGCAGCAGCAGTAGCAGCAGCAGCAGTGCAGCAGTAGAGTGAGTGTAGCGGTAGCAGCAGGCAGCAGCAGTCAGCAGCAGCAGCAGCTAGCAGCAGCAGCTAGTGCAGCAGTAGAGAGTAGAGTTGCTGTAGTAGTAGAGTAGCAGAGCAGAGAGCAGTCAGCAGCTAGCAGTAGCAGAGTAGCAGCAGAGCAGTAGCAGTAGTAGACAGCAGCAGTCAGGTGAGTGCTAGCAGCAGCAGTAGCAGAGCAGCAGCGCAGCAGCAGCAGCAGGCATGCAGTGCAGTAGTGGCAGCTAGCAGTAGAGTAGCAGCAGCAGCAGAGAAGTAGCAGTAGCAGTAGCAGCAGCAGAGCAGAGCAGCGCAGCAGCAGCAGCAGCTAGCAGCAGCAGCAGCAGCAGCAGCAGCAGCAGCAGCAGCAGTAGCATGCAGCAGCAGCAGCAGCAGCAGCTAGCAGCAGCAGCAGCAGTAAGCGGTAGCAGCAGCAGTAGCAGTAGCAGTAGCAGTAGTAGCAGTAGCAGTAGCAGCAGCAGTAGCAGAGCAGAGTAGTAGTGCGAGCAGCAGCAGCAGCAGTAGTAGTAGTAGCAGTAGCAGTAGCAGTAGTAGCAGCAGAGCAGTAGCAGTAGCAGTAGTAGTAGCAGTAGTAGCAGTAGTAGTAGTAGTAGTAGTAGTAGTAGTAGTAGTAGTAGTAGTAGTAGTAGTAGTAGTTAGTCCTAGTAGTAGTAGTTGTAGTCCTAGTAGTAGTATGTACATGTAGTAACAATACCGCTATGAAAACCGTACATTCGAAAACAAATGTGTTTACAAAATATACATAACATCATGAAACCTAAGGACTAATGAGAAAACAAAGTTTCACATAAAATGTAAGTAAATGGCACGATCGACGAAACGTCCATGTAAACGTAACACAAGTATAAGGTTTTTTAAACCAGATACTCAAGAACCATTTGTCAACGAAACACTAATAATTTCAGAAAACATAATGAGTACATGCAATGAACACAGAACACGTTTGTCTGTTGTGCGACCGGTGACCCTCTCAAATTAAGCACGTGGGATGCATATGAATAATTATGCAACTGTAGACACCGGATGTACCGAAAATAAGCTATGCATTACGGCGTAACTGAAAAGGTCAAAACCTTATAGTTTGTAAAACATAATCAAGAAAATAAATGAGCAAAGTCAATTGGCATTTGAAAGCACCACACATTTGACTCGGTGTGCAAATTACCATGAATCAACCAACTCGTGCATAACACAGAAGCACACGATATAATCGGTTACTAGGCATCACCAGTTCTGAATAATGACTATTTCAGAAGGTTCTGAAAGTTTGCAAAGAAAACTAGGTTTCCTTTCATCACCTTCATATTTAAAAAATCACAACTGTAACTCTTAAACGCAATACCGATAAAGACATATAGCTAAACAATACACATGCAGCCATTAATATGGGGTACACGAAAAAAGCGTTACGATGTTAACGCTAAGTTAATAAAATCAAATAAATCGTTTTAACGAAATCAAAATGTATAAAAAAAACTTTACTAATTACTAATATATGACAAGCATTAAGCATCTGTCGTCTGGTGCATTGTGCATTCCTACCGCAGTGAGCAACTTCTGATTTTCACACGCATATATAGGATTCGTGTGAAAAGGCTTACGAAATGGCATATAGGTGCGGTATTTCGCAAAACTTTAAATAAATTGCCCAGTGGAAATCAGTATAATTTGTGCCATGGCTGTACAAACGGATGCGTGTTTATCGCCGATACGTATACGCAATTTTAAATCGCTCCTTGCAGTGGTCGTTTCCTATCAGTATAGGGAATTCCAGGAAGTGGCGCCATTACAAGGATGTCTCCCATTCCGCTTGCCGTTTTCGTGCGTACGGATCCTGGCTTAGCATATCACACAAAACTATACAACATAACAACAATCGTAAATTAGACCTACTATTACACCACGGTGGACTTTTCGGTTCACGTAGAAACATGTCGTCATAAAGGCGTTGCAAACTCATTGTGACGTCATAATACGCGCATGCGATGACAACGATAATAGTGAAAAAGGAACCGGTGCACTGTCGGATTTAAACATGGATGCGCCATCTTGAAAATTGACAGCGGCCTTCGATGGGATAAATTACGATCTATCACGCGCTATCTCGGACGTCTCGTCGATTTGGCGCCGTTTTCAACGAAAAACTACAGCAAGAATAATTTTTTGGGATATCACAAGAGTAACATTATATACAATTGTTTGTTCTAGGACACGCTATGTCGCAGCAGTAATGCAAAATATTCATGTATTTAACCGTTATCTACATTAGTAGTGAAACGCGCAGGTCTCGCGCATAATTTTGATTGTGACGTACAATGTGACGTCATCAAGTCCTGCAAGTATTGGCATAGACAACAAAACTAGTTTAGATAAAGCCACCAATCCGTCACCAGTTGCATTTACCAAGTGCCACTATTTGGTTCGCCAGACAACAATGTAACAATATAATATTTAAGCGCAAAACACTAACCAAATTCAACGCGCTAAACAACGCATATGGATTTTTTTGGAGTACTAAATTTGCATAACGTTGATGACCATAAGACGTGTTGTTGTCAGGCCAACTGTCCGTTAGACTCCTTCTGCACGTGTATGGCCCCGTCTTGTACGGCCAGCATGCTATGTGCCTCCTCGTTCCCTGTCTTCTTTGCTTCTAGTTCTACGGAGGAAATAAAACGTATATGAATGTATATATATATATATATATATATATATATATATACATATATATATATATATATATATATATATATATATATATATATATATATATATATATATATATATATATATATATATATATAATAATATATATAGTTAAACATCCTACTAGTTAAAGACAGTCGCATTTTATAGAACTTAAAGGCTGAGTCCCTCAATATAGGAGGACAATATTTTGAATTATCCCTCAATAGCTATGAAAGGGGTGTGCATTCGTTGTGAAATTTGAAATTCTTTAAGAACACGAAGATGTTTTTTTCTGGGTGATGCCAATGGAGTACAAATCGAGATGTTTGAAGAATATGAATATAGACTCATGAGGAGGTTTTCTGAGAGATCAAACAGCTAAAAAACTTTACCGCCGCCAAACATCTTTAAAAATCTCCCCTCCTTTCGGTGGAGAGAACCCGAGATAGCGCGACTGCCTAAGGCCCGGTTCACCCCGCCCCCAGTAGTTACCGTCGTCAGTGCCTTAGATCAGTAAATACAAGCTCGACGATTATCAGTTCTGGTTTACTTTTTGTCCGTATGGCCGACAAAGATTGTTAGAAAACCTCGCACCGAACACTCATACACTTGCTAACCAATAAACGTTATGTTTGTTAGTGGGGACGTTTCTCAAGTACGGTTCACCTAAATAAAATTCATAGCCATATTAACTATGCGAAAGACACTTCAAAATGCACGTTTCTACATTTTGGTTGTTTAGTAAGTGGACTACAACTTTGTGTTGACTCTCAGGAAAAACCGACCTTTCTTGTTTTCCACGTCCAACACCAGTGTCGTGTTTCCTTTCTGTATCCAGAACTTCTGAGCGATGACATAGAGAACGAGAAAGACGAGGGCAGAGACGGCGAACATCCGGAATGTGGCCGCCCCTCCGTATATTTCTATCAGAGGTCCGCCAAGGAACGCTCCCAAGCCTTTGCCTAGAACGATTTCAACATTAGGAGGTAAATCATGTGTTACGTGGCTCCTAGTTGCTTTTAGACATACTTCTACGAGATATTGTCATAGTATCATGGGACATTGGATTTAAGCCCGTATCGCCTGTTGGACGCTTGAGAACGTCAATCAATAATCGTCAAATCGACATTTATGTAATTATATTAAATACCGGCAAAACCTGTCGAACAGACCTGTTTTTAAATACACAGGGGATGAGAAACAATATTGTCAACACGCATTGCCAATATATGGATGTATTGGTTTGATAAATTTTATTAAACGCCACTTTTGGCTGGTAACATGTCCATCAAATGTTCAAAGAATTACATAGGATCTGAACTGACCACTATATATATATATATATATATATATATATATATATATATATATATATATATATATATATATACGTTTCGCAGTCATTCATAATGATATCGCAGAACGAACGAACGAACGGACGGACGAGCGAGCGAGCGAGCGAGCGAGCGAGCGAACGAACGAACGAACGAACGAACGAACGAACGAACGAACGAACGAACGAACGAACGAACGAACGAACGAACGAACGAACGAACGAACGAACGAAAGAACGAACGAACGAACGAACGAACGAACGAACGAACGCACACTGCCCCACTCGCGCATACACGCCACCCACCGACCCATCCATATACATTCACACGAGCGCACGTGATCAACCATGCACGTACCCGCATGCACAAACACACAAATACACACGCACACGCACGTGCGCGCATATACACACAAACTCTCTCTCTCTCTCTCTCTCTCTCTCTCTCTCTCTCTCTCTCTCTCTCTCTCTCTCTCTCTCTCTCTCTCTCTCTCTCTCTCTCTCTCTCTCTCTCTCTCTCTCTCTCTCTCTCTCTCTCTCTCTCTCTCTCTTTCATACTTCGATTGAGTAAAATGTCTAACCACTATGGCATAATGTGACTTTTGTTATTATCACATGTTGGCACTGCAGCACAACTCACCGAAGCTAAAGTGGAGCGAGCCAATGATGCTTTGCACTGATCCATGTGTTCCAGGCGGAGTGATACGACTGGCGTAAGTCGACGCGGATGCGTACATCAAACCGTATGTTATTGAGTGAAGCGGCTCGACGCAGAGCACCATCCACGGATTCCGCAAGAACGAGTATCCGGCCATGCGCACAGCGAACGCAACGAACACGATCGACATTATGACAACATGGCCGAGTCTCTTCTGCAACGTTCCGGCGAAGAACAACATCACGATCTCAAGGAGGCAATCCTGCACAAGGCACAGTCCAAAGAGCACTTGTGGTACATCGCCCAGTATCTTTAGGTACCAGAAGAGGAAGGTGACGATGATCCCGTTGTATATGCCGTGGACAAGAACGGCACAGAAGAGTACAAAAGCATCAGGTCGCCGCATCAATCCAAGAACATCACGGAACACCTGCGATGAACACGTAACATCAAGACCATGTATGCTGTACTGGCAGGCTGATACTGACGCTAAGATCATGAACGTTCCAAACAGGAGGAATGCGACGGTGTATTCGTTCTTGCCGTGACCGTAGGCGTCCATCAAGATCCCGGACACTAGGCCGAATATGGCGAATCCTATTGTACCCCATAGTCTCTGTCTTCCCCACTTGGTGCGTTCCTCGCCAAGAACAGTGAACGCCATGGCGTCGGCAAGCCCGAATACTGGTTGTAACATCGACTGTCCGAGAAGGTAAAGACACGCGATGACCCAAAATATCCACCCAAAATGAAACCCTGTTCTCGCAACAGAGGACGCATGTGTGGGCTTGTTGTTAGCGTTGAACCCATCGAATGGGTGCAGACAGTTGTATTCCGCATCACTCGTACATGTGAGAGCGGTTTGGTTCTGACAAACCATTTGTTCATAGGTGTCATGGCCGACGATGAATGATCGTAATGTGTAACAAGGACAGCTTGCGTCGTAGCTATTGCTCGTTCCCAGTGATCGGCAATCTTCAATAGATCGAAGGTGTAATTTGTTCAATGCAAATTCAAAGGTGGTTGTGTTGTGCAACTTTGTACAGTTCTTGCGAAGAGTTTGCGCAAAGCACACTTGCGCAGCTTGTAGTCTGCTGTTTGTCTGCT
>JAODUO010000565.1:192500-220000 GCA_025642075.2 Ridgeia piscesae
ACTGAATAGCATGAATGCGAGTTGCCCATAGCATAGTTGAACCGTTTACACTGCGCTATGGCCTGCAACGGGTGTGCCTACGGGGGGAGGGGGGGTCCACGATCGTGCGTCGTAAACAAATCCGCGAATGGGTTCTTAGGATATTTTACAAATATTTTTGTCCGATCGCTCAATCAGAAGCCCGCGATTGTGCGTGCGCGCGCGTGCGTGCGTGTGCATTCGTGCGTGCGTGTGCTACGTATGTTTGTGTGCGTGCTTGTGGGTGTAAGTGTATGTGGGTCCGTGTGCAACAATGCGTGACGATGCCCTTTTACACTCGACATAATGATTGAGATGGGGTGATAACAACACAAATGTAATAGATTATGATTTCTACGAAAACGTATGATTGTCATTACGCGGAAAACTACCGCATTCGACAACGAACACGACGTTCGATAAGGAATATAACGTTAAACATGTGAATCACCAAATCAACGTTATTCTAGCTTTGTCGACGTAGAGAGTGAACACTCCTTAAAAGTTATTCAATCGTATCAAGTGTGCCTGTCCGGCGGTGCAATGCCTTTATTAGGATGAGGATCATGACCTACCGCGGTTTCACCTGCCGTAAGACCTATAGCTATTATTTCATTGTCTACACTAATTTATTCGTTGTCAGACCTAAAACTAAATAAGTAAACATACGGATACGTACGCTAAAGTAAAAATAATATCAAGCTATATGAAGTGGACCGGTTCTGCGCGCATTACAGCATGCCTTGGTGAATATTATGATAAATATGAATGCATGGTTACGTAGCAATTGCTCAATATATGTACGTATATATATATATATATATATATATAAAAATATATATATATATTTAATAATAGAATTATATATACATACATACATACATACATACATACATACATACATACATACATACATACATACATACATACATACATACATACATACATACATACATACATACATACATACATACATACATACATACATACATACATACATACATACATACATACATACATACATACATACATACATACATACATACAACATATCATACATACATACATACATACATACATACATACATACATACATACATACATACATACATACATACATACATACATACATACATACATACATACATATATTGAGAAATTGCTACGTAACCATGCATTCATATTTATCATAATATTCACCAAGGCATGCATGCTCAATCAATCGCAACCAATTGACATTGAACAGTTTCTTGTTGCCTTTAGAACAACCTACGGCAAAATGCCTTCTGATTATAAAATGTGTCACTGTGACATTCTGATTTGCACCCGGCATAGCCCAGTGCAACTATATATCAGGTACCGCGGTGCCAGCACTGACCGAGTCTGATAACTTTAGACTATGATTGAAGGCAGTGGCTACGCGTACGTGAGCCGTACGTTTAGGCCGCCAGTCTAAAAGTACGGCATTCATACTGCGCATGCGTATGCTTTTATTTTCGGTTACGTGAGCTGTGTTTTTAGCATCGTTTATCTAAGGTACGGCATTCGATAAGCGCATGCGCATGATTTCTATACGTGAGCCGTATCTTTAGTAGCTGTCAGTTCCAAAAATTCCCTGCACATGCATGTTTATATACATAAGCTCTATTGCCGTATCTTTAGCACTCAGATCTAAAAGTAGGCCTATATAGCTAGGTGAGTTTTTTCGCGCGTGCGAACAAATATAAAAGTACGTTAGTTTTTTCCGCGCATGCATGTTGATATACGTACGAACGGAAGCTCTTTTGAAGTTTTGGCACTCAGTTCTAAATATACGTGAGATTTTGTGCGTGTAATTTTTTCGCAAGTTTACATCATTTATATAGCCCTATACGGCAGTCAGTAAATCTAACAATGTCGAAACAAATCGCTCCCTCGTGTAATTCCGCCGTACCGATGCGACGAGACGGACGCAGCATGCTTGCGCACAATTGAAAAAAAAATACGCGCGCATCCTCACGTACGATTAGGCCACGGGTCTAAAGATACGGCTCACGTATGCGTATAGACACTTCGATAATTGAATCATGATTCTAGCCATAAAAAACACGGAATACATGCACCTTAAATTGACCATCTGCTCTGTTCCTATGCGGATGACGATAGCACTATCCTTATATACCTGATCTAGTAGAGTGTCTGTGTAGACCTACCTGAACCTACCTATCGAAAGGTAAGTGCCACAAGCCGGTCCGACTACACAGATAATTATAGTAAACAAAGCGACAGCTAGATGACGATCGGGTCAACAGGTTGTTTTCAACGTCATAAGGGGCTTGCGCGTCGTGCATGCGCACTGAATCTCGGCTCGGCGTTTCCTGTTGCGATTGTAAAAATCGAAATGTGGGGGGTTAATATAAGCCGTATATTTTCTTTTGGTTTTATGATTGCTGTTTGGACACTGCAGTTTTGCTCTTCAAAGGCACAGGAAGCATCAGATGACTCAAAGTTTAAATTAGAAGGGAAAGTAACGGTGCCTTTTACGAGTAGCCAAGACTGGATCGCCACCACACGAATTTTGCTCGACGGAGGACAATTTCTTGGGTTTTTGAAGTAGGTATTTCATATATATGTTTTGTATTTAATATCGGCATATTCATTGTTATGTTTCTGTTAAGTGGTTACCCCCACAAGTGTTCAATTTGTTCGGTTTATTGATGGCGTCATATTGAGCGATAATATAGGACAGTAGCCGTATGTACACCATGACGGTCTATGCCACTTCTTCGGACTTAGTTGTCAAGCGTTGAATCCGTCTTACTTGCTAGACCTGGGTAGGGACATGATAGCCTAGTGACATGGGAGTTTTTACCCAGAAATGACTCGCAAAATTACTGAGCTCTGAATTAAATCATATTTTAATTCGTGCAAACAATAATAGAATTTCAACAAAACAAATGAAGACAGTTAAACACCTAAAGCAGTTTACAGGAGTGTGCAATAATATTTGCTAAGGGGTATAGTATACTATTAATTGGTTTCTTATCTTGTAGGAGTGATGGGACGTTTTCTGTAAACAATGTTCCTTCTGGTTCATACGTGGTGGAAGTGACTCATCCGACCTATGAATTCGAGGCAATCCGAGTTGATATCAATTCAAAAGGAAAGTTTCGAGCACGTCGTCTGAACAATGTGCAGACTTCATCTGTACAGACGGTCTCCTATCCCCTGAGGTTCAAGGCTCGAGGCAAGGCAGCATACTTCCAACAGAGGGAACAATGGAGAATCACAGACATTCTCATGAATCCAATGGTGTGTGTTATGTACTAACTTGTTCTCATTTTTTCTCACAATAGTAAATAAAGTAATGTTCAGCTTCTCTGACCTTAATCATTTATTTTAAATAAATATGTGTTTTGTAAAAAAACTTTTCCATGAAATTGGTGTGTATATAATATATGCATGTTATTCAGAGCTGTATCCAGTCACCCATCCACCCACCCACTGGTAAAACCTGATGTTACGGGTAAAAAAATCAGAGATATGTGCCTTTAAAATGGGTGTAACACACAGGGCTTTATGCAGGATCAAATTATGGCCAGTCACACATAATTTTGTGGACACTATATGACTGTCAACTGTTAAGCTGATTTACAGACTTTAAATGTTTTGTTTTTACCTGAAATGGACTACAAACAGACATTTACACTCATTTCTAAGGCATAACTGACAATTCCATGATTTTTGAAGACTACCTGTCCAAACAACGAGTGGACGTGTCTGCGTAAAGCTAGGCATCTCAACTGGCTTGTACATATATATCCATGTGTCCACCAAAAGAACGTGTGCTTTGTAAATTATTTATCATGCAGAAAGACCTGGTTATTCACTATGAAATAAGAGACATGCATAATTTGACACAGTGTCGAGAAGTATTAAAATGTCTGTTGTACATGACCTGCACACTTTATACTATTTGATTTTCCTGTAACGGGACTATTTTAAGATTCCAAAATGGTTCTTGCAGATATTGACAAACTGGTGTTAGAATGGGATTTTGGTAACATGAAGATCTCTATAACATTTGATTTAATCACACTTGCCAGTGAACAGATAGATCAACAGAAACATGTGACTGTCACTCAGTTGTCTTATAGTGTATATGAGTTGATTTATTGTGTACATATGCATTTTGCATGGAATTGCAAATTATATGACGAAAAAGTGATACACCTGGTAAGCCACACATAATTGTGTACTTTGTGCTCTGTCATCTTATTATGTTTTACTGATCTCACAGACTTTTTACCGACAAAAACGTGACATCATTACAGTGACTGTGTATGTGAGGTGTGTATAATTATGACTCCAACAGGTGATGATGATGCTGCTGCCATTCCTGGTCATCATGGTGCTGCCCAAGTTGATGAACACAGCGGACCCAGAAGCACAAAAGGTATATATGTTTTATTTTCTGCACAAATTCTCATTCTAGCAAACAAATACAAAGGTACATCTATGTTCATGGTGATTTTTTTGGCAAATGGTTCATATAGCTTTCATGACAGCTCAGAGCAATTTACACTTTTCTGCATGAATTATATGTTCATTTGAACATCAAATCACCATTTCTGGTAACCATTAAGCCACTCTACAACTACTGCCTGAACACTGTTTGTTCACTTTTTTTTACATTGGTTAGCGAAATAGCCCACACATTCAAATGGCAGCAAGAAGATCAAGGCCAGTTACTCTTGATTGAGGATCTAGTAATGAGAATTGATTGATATGCAGGACTAAATTATTGCCAGTTAAACATGTTTTGGTGTACACGTGGATGCTAATTGTTAACCCAGTTTAAAGACTTTAAAATGTGTCTGATGACCTGAAATTGACTACAAACACACATGTGACACCATTTACACGCACTTGTAAGGTATAACTGACAACATCTATGGTTTTGGAACACCTTTTTTTGGTTCCTTCATTTTGTATACGTCCACAACTGTTTTTACCCGTCCAAATGACGGGTGGATTGGGTGGGTCTCTGCATAAAGCTATGCTGTAAGTTCAGGCAAACTGCAGCAACATCAAATTATCATATGACACAGGCAACTGTAACAGGATATGCTCTCTATGGTATTATCATTGAGTGCACTGTTGAATCTGGTGTCAGCTGTCAACACAGGGCAGGTGTCAATACAGAGCAGTTTTCTTAGTGTCTCTTTGATGACCTATGTTCTACCAAAATGAACCCAGCTGGTGTAGGTTGTCCTGGCTATGACAGAACATGTCCTGGCTATGGCAGGACCATCATAGTGGGTAATTTATTATACATAAATCCAGGGCTTTATGCAGGGCCAAATTATTGCCATTCACACGTTTTGATGTTAACTGTTAAGCCAGTTTACAAACTTTAAAATGTGTCTGATGACCTGAAATGGACTACAAACACACATGTGACACCATTTACAGTCACTTCTAAGTTCTAAGGCATAACTGACAATATCTATGGTTTTGGAACACCTTTTTTTCCTTCTTTTTTTACCAGTCTACCCATCCACAACGGTTTTTACCCATCGAAATGACGGGTGGATGGGTCTCTGCATAAAGCTATGTTGATAGTTCATTGTACTAATCTTTAAGCTGTCACACCTGTACTACTCATTTTTAGATACAAATAATTCATTTATTGTTTTTATAATAAAATTGGTCTGTATCATGCTGCATATCATGCCAAAACAATGCTAAATCATTCCAACAAATGTAACGTGAGCCGAGTAGGTGCCATTTTATTGAAATCAGACCATTTTGTACTTGCAAAATATTTCGTTCATCATTCTGTAATATTGAGAATTGACCCATCTATATTGCATATATATCACCTGATCAGATTTATATTGTGTTCCTTTGATATCTCAAACCAGCATATTTGGCTTATTTTCTAAGAATAAAATTCTTGATCTAGTTTAAGTCTTTCAAAATATAGCAAATATGTGTCCTTTCACAATATAGGTTAATATAGTTTGTATCTGAAGACATTGAGCTGTCAAAGCTAAGCATCATTAGTATATATATATATATATATATATATATATATATATATATATATATATATTTGCACTTAACAATGGATCAATGATGAATATATTATATATATATATATATATATCATCATTGTGCAGTCATAGTGTCCCTGGTTGGGAAAGCCTATATATATTAATTATATATATATATATATAATTATATATATATATATATAATTATATATATATATATATATAATTATGTATATATAATTATGTATATATATATATATATATATATATATATATATATATATATATATATATATGCTTAGCTTTGACAGCTCAATGTCTTCAGATACAAACTATATTAACCTGAAAACATTTCAAAGTTTCTGTACAACCAGCACTGTATCCGTAGATAGCATTATGTCCTTATGTCCTTTCCAGTGACATAAACACACCAAATTCTACCTTTGCAACATTACTGTTGGGGAGTGAATCAGAGTATCAGTGCCTGTTTTGCTTCCAACTTTACTTCTGTCAGCAGTGTTCAATTTTTTGTTTTCATGTTAAATAAATCAGCCAGGCTTTATCGGGGTTTGAATGTTATCTGTGTGGGGTTAAACAGTGCTGCCATCTCATGGATCATGGATATTCCTGTCATAATTTCTTTACATAAACAACTGCACATTTGTATTTATGTTTATTTTTGTGTTACTATAAGTTTAATTTTGAATAGTTTTTATAATACAATATTATCTGATAAAAAGGTAGCCTTATTTAATTTGCTATTTCAAATTCGGCCTGAGAATCAATCAGTGTCTCTACACTAAGGCCGCCTTGGGGTAAGGCCGCCTTGACGAAAACATTTGCAGGCCAAACAGATTCCAGGCTGAGTTGATGGGCTGAAAAGTGCGGCTGCCTCACAGAGTCTAGTTAATCGAGGCTATCACATTGCATGACCATTAAATAATTGATATGTTGGTAAATATTCAACAAAGTGTCAATATAGGTTTGATCTGATTGATGTATATTTTTGACAAGTCTCATCACCTCAACACATTACAGAGAGAAAGATATGTTTTATCATTTATAGTCTGTGTCACCAAGGCCAGAATTACAGTACACTACTACAGTGAACTAATTTGGAGAGAGACAGCAAGAGTATGAATTATATGGCCTTGTTACACGATGTTATTTTTCAACTTTCTAATGTTAATGTTGTTACATTAATAGTAGGTGTCATTTGGTCTTTAATCACTTAATGATGTCCCATTAATAAATTTTTGGTATTTGCCAAATTCCCAACAGTTCTTCAGCTTTCTTTTTATGATTAAACCCTTTTCCTTTAACCCATTTTATCCGGAATACGATTCTAGTCGTAGTTTGCACTTGACACGGCTTCCCTGCACTCTGACGTTTTGGAATCCCATTGGCTGGTTAACACCGAATGACGTCAGTATATCGGGATCACTAGGAAACTCATATTTTTCAACCAATCAGCGCCGTTCTGTGGGTATTTGCAGTTCAAAGCGGGTACCCCCAAGCTAAAGTGAAATCAAAGATGGCGTCGAGTCGCAAAGATCGTTAAATGTTGACGTATTTTGAAGGATAACTCCGCTAATTTACATCATACTGGTGATGACAAGAAGGCAGACAAGTGGATAAACGATATAAGATAGACGGTTATGGTATTTGATGCAACATTTGTCCGTGAAGACATACTTTGAAGCCATCGAAGTGGGTCAACTGACAACGGCATCCATTTCCGCCATCTCGCTCCACGCCGTATTTTTGGCGCCAAACAAAGTTAAGAATATTTCCAACGACGGTAACTACTTCATAAATAAAGTGATGTTGAAATGTTGAACAAAGTTGTTACTTTATAGTACTTCTTTATTAGTTATAAGAAATGAGCCACAGAATTATATATCGTTGACAGAAAATATTTCAAAAATTTGCATAATTCCGGTCAGCGGCGCCACACGTTGGCGATTCAGTCGACTGACGTGGGGGTATTACAAACAATTTTACATTATGAGATTATTATCCAAGATATGTGGACAAGTTGTATACCTTTATTTTCAGCAGAGATTAATGCATAAAATAAACTCAACTTGCTCATTGACATGTTGCTTCCTTCATGGCGAAAATGTCGGGTGAAAAGTAATGTGACAAACCTCAACATAGGTTTGAATTTATTAGACATGTTTTGCCATATGCCACATATAATATATATGATAAAACTATGAGTTTATCGATGCGACTGTATAGTTTATTTTATCTACTTTCTAAAGGTATATCACATTTAAAAATTGATTGAGAAATAATAAAGTTATGTCCATTTTAAATGAAGGCCTGTCATTTTTTAATGCTGACAGATTGGTTTGAGGAAATGATCAGGAACTGGCTGCAACTCGTCTGCACTAGCTTCAGGATAAAATGGGTTAAATTATGTTGGGAGTTTATTTGTTTTATGTGTTTAGCATTCTTTTATGCTAATGATGTCTTATCAATGTTTAGCTAATTAGGTGTTTCGTTGTGAATAATGTATAGCAATCTAATTAATATTACGTTGTGCTTTGACTTAAAATGGCTAAAGAAAATCTTGTTCCCATTATGTCTGCAGTGTTCAGATTCATGTCTTCACATGCCATGCAGCAGTGATGAAGGTGACCTTTCTGATTGCAGGATCTACAGAACCAGATGAAAATGTTCAGTCCGAAGGAAAGCATGCCCGACTTGTCAGAGATGATCACATCGGCACTAGGTGGCAGCAGCACCTCAGGCAGTGCCAGCAAGAAGACAAACGCTCGACCGAAACCGGTGAAGAGACGCTCCTAACAGCCAGACTACATCCCCATCTGCCTTGCTGTGATGCTGCGCAGCCTCTGGACCATTTCAGTTTTCTCGTAACTTCCTCAGGCAAACAGTTTCTCTTGCTTGCTGTTTGCTGCGAAATCCATTGGACGAAAAACCAGTGTTTATTGTATATCTTGTTTAAAGATGTTGTCGTTGGTTCGAAGCTACGTAGTACACCTTGTAAATTTAGTCAGGGACAGTTGTGAACTGTATTAAAGGGACCTTTTCCACTTGTCATAAGATTGTAACTAGTAATTGTTGTGGTTGGAGGCTAGCTTATACATTTTCAGTTCGGTCAGGAATGTTGTGAACCAAATTAAACATAGCTTTCCCATATGTTTTTACCATAAAAATTGTAATTACATTATATACTGTAATATATATTATTACAACATACTGTCATCCAAACATGTATAAATGATCTGGTTTCCTTTATTAAAATTTAAGTGGTTTGGGTGGAAACAATTTGTTTACATGGCCTTGTGTTGATGTTATACACCATGGCCTCAGATCCAAGTCCATAATGGCATTTAGTCAATCTTCCTAAAAATTATACAACATCGCTATTCAGGGGTTTATGTGATGGTGCAGTGATTTGTGTGTATTCCAAATGTTGAATTATAAAGTTATAAACATATTGGGGTGGTCAATAGGTTATAATTATGGTTTATATATGCATTATTTTTTCAAAAGCGTCACTGTTCATTTAAGCATAAAGCATAAGCATTTAAGATAAAAACAAATGGAAAACCTTTCTTTAAGGACCTGTTCTGTGCTAGGTGCCTGCAATCCCGGTTTGTATTCTAGCAAGAAAGAAGCTGTTTGCATACGAATGATGACAGCAACGTTTTTTAAACACAACAACCTATTATTATTATTTTGCAATCCATCTTTCCCATTTACAGTTTTTCAGGTAATTGGTGATGACTTATGCTTGGCACACGAACGTCAAATATATCTTTGTGTACTTTTGTTTGTATTTCACCATGTCCTCAAGGTGTTAGCTTTCCACACATGTTCAAGCGAGCTACTGTGTTGATCACTGACAGTGTTGACCAGTGACAGTGTTGACCAGTGACAGTGTTGACCAGTGACAGTTGATCACTGACAGTGTTGACCAGTGACAGTGTTGACCAGTGACAGTGTTTAGTTGACACATCACATCATCTCGTGTACCACAACCTTGTATAGCAGGCTGGGGTCATCTTGAAGGCACCTTTTCTTATTCAAGAGAGTTTGACTTTGCTGGTTTTGCCAGGCGTGTGTCTGAATTGTTAGCAAGTGTTCCACTACTACAGCTTGTACATAAAGGTGGTAGGAAATGGCGAACATTTTTTGTGACTAACACCTTGTTCAGAGAGCCTGTGATTGGTAGTTCATAAATTGTTGTCTTAAAGTATTTGTCAGCATTTTTCTGGTATTGATAAGAAATTGCCAGTGCAATATAGAACAATGTATTGTTGTAAAATTAATATACGACAGTCCTTAATATAAACACAGTGTTTTTATTTGAATCAATCACTTTTTTTTAATGATCTGATACTCTTCGGCAGTGTGGAAATTTGAATCCCGTCGTTGAAATATGTTTTGGGATACAATTCTGTCAAAGTGTTTTCAGTAATGCTTAATCCCTGTTTTGATCTGCGGATACTGATTATTAAATTGTCATATGGTTTATTGGAAATTTGTACATTGCAAATTCACCATTTCGTTCACTAACGTGTCCAAGTTTTCTATGCTAAATGTGTTAAGTGTATGTATCGATGCATGTATATCACGCTTGTTCAGGTATGTCAAGAAGTTCACCAGAATTATGTTATTCAAGGAAATCACTTTGATTGGCAGGCTACACTGCGGCACAGTCTTCACTGCAAGCAGTTTTTGTGTGGAAAAATGTAAACGGAGTACTGTGTTTGTGCAGCAAAATACAACCTAAAATCGGATCCAGTATTTTATAAAATATATAATTTTGTCAGTATGTGAGGGATGATCCTCACAGTGTATGTGAAATGGATCATACATGTATCCTCTTAAAGGTGACCTTTATCTAAAAAAATTCATTTAGGACCAACTTTTCAGGCCCAATTATTTGTTTCATATTCTAGAATGAAGATGGCTTCCTCGGACTTGCCGTTGTGTGCCTTTTCAGTGGCCAAGCAAACTTGTTGATACTTGTACATTCAATAATATAATGCTATCCAAGTCGAAGATGTTTTGTTGTTGATTGGTTAGCATGCACTTATAATGTACAGTATTATATTTTTGTTTTAATTATCGATGGTGTACAGGCAGGTTTACACATGTTTCTTCAGACTTTTCTTTATATTTTTTTCTTTTCTTTCTTTTCTTTAAAATATAAATAATCATGTTGTAAATGCGTTTCCGTGGCATATGTGCCATGCCGTGGAGAATTCGTGTTTATTTTTAGCGTATTCGTTGAACTAATACTCTGAAACTAAACACTAATTCATGTAAATGTAAATCAGTGGTGTCCACAGAAAATTGAAGTCTAATGACAAATTAACCGATTTCTTTCAAGAATATTTGCATGTATGCGGACGTGTCATCCGTCGAATATTACGGAGTCGCCCGTGGCGTGAACTAATTATAATACTGACTGCTCGCTCATGATATAGTGAACAAGAAACAACTTCTGAATTAAATTATTTGGTGTAGCATCACTTGCAGTTTCAAATCACAGAATAATGAGATCTGATAATTCCAAGCAACTAGTGCAAAACGATGTCACCGTGGGTTTGGGTCACGCCTTCGAAAGCGGCACATTTGTAAATGTAAACAAACAGTTTCCCCATGACGCGTGCTTACGACAACAACACAAGTCGCAAGTATCCAATTAAGACATTCACATGGCGCGTATGGCATATGATACATATAATGTGTAACATGGTTTTACGATAAGTTACCAGATAAGTTCCGCTTAATATTACACGGAACAGCAATCCAGTGCTCTCACAACTAAGGCAGGTGGGGTAAGGCGCCTACACGAGGCGATTCGCCCACCCGTCCAATCTACACTACATAACAACGGCACTAAGGTTGTTGTATATACGTGCTGCCACACAACGGAAGAAACAAAAAGAAGCAAAGAAACAAAAAGAAGCAAGACAATCATGTGTACAAAATGTGACTTACTTGGTTTGTAAGTGTAAAATATTAAAACGTCATTCCCTGTATCATTGTGAAACTCAGGGATTATTAAATAACCATGACATTTATTAATCTCTTAGGATATACATTATGGTAACAGTTAAATGAGCGATAATTAAGCAGCAGACGACAGAACTATTTTACTAGCGCACATGCCGGGGGGCTAGAGGCCGTTTTTGAATGGGGTAAGATACTTACCATTGGCGTCTTGCCCCTCAATTCACACACGTGTGTGTGTGTGTGTGTGTGTGTGTGTGTGTGTGTGTGTGTGTGTGTGTGTGTGTGTGTGTGTGTGTGATGTCTTTGTGTGTGTGTGTGTGTGTGTGTGTGTGTGTGTTGTGTGTGTGTGTGTGTGTGTGTGTGTGTGTGTGTGTGTGTGTGTGTGTGTGTGTGTGTGTGTGTGTTTTGTGTGTGATGTCTTTGTGTGTGTGTGTGTTGTGTGTGTGTGTGTGTGTGTGTGTGTGTGTGTGTGTGTGTGTGTTTTTTGTGTGTGTATGTCTTTGTGTGTGTATGTCTTTGTGTGTGTATGTCTTTGTGTGTGTGTGTGTGTGTATGTGTGTTGTGTGTATGTCTGTGTGTGTATGTCTTTGTGTGTGTATGTCTTTGTGTGTGTATGTCTTTGTGTGTGTATGTCTTGTGTGTGTATGTCTTTGTGTGTGTATGTCTTTGTGTGTGTATGTCTTTGTGTGTGTGTGTGTGTTGTGTGTGTGTGTGTGTGTGTGTGTGTATGTCTTTGTGTGTGTATGTCTTTGTGTGTGTATGTCTTTGTGTGTGTATGTCTTTGTGTGTGTATGTCTTTGTGTGTGTATGTCTTTGTGTGTGTATGTCTTTGTGTGTGTATGTCTTTGTGTGTGTATGTCTTTGTGTGTGTATGTCTTTGTGTGTGTATGTCTTTGTGTGTGTGTGTCTTGTGTGTGTGTGTCTTGTGTGTGTGTGTGTATGTTGTGTGTGTGTATGTCTTTGTGTGTGTATGTCTTTGTGTGTGTATGTCTTTGTGTGTGTATGTCTTTGTGTGTGTATGTCTTTGTGTGTGTATGTCTTTGTGTGTGTATGTCTTTGTGTGTGTATGTCTTTGTGTGTGTATGTCTTTGTGTGTGTGTGTGTGTGTGTGTGTGTGTGTGTGTGTGTGTTGTGTGTGTGTGTTGTTTGTGTGTGTATGTCTTTGTGTGTGTATGTCTTTGTGTGTGTATGTCTTTGTGTGTGTATGTCTTTGTGTGTGTATGTCTTGTGTGTGTATGTCTTTGTGTGTATGTCTTTGTGTGTATGTCTTTGTGTGTGTATGTCTTTGTGTGTGTATGTCTTTGTGTGTGTGTGTGTGTGTGTGTGTGTGTGTGTGTGTGTGTGTATGTCTTTGTGTGTGTATGTCTTTGTGTGTGTATGTCTTTGTGTGTGTATGTCTTTGTGTGTGTATGTCTTTGTGTGTGTATGTCTTTGTGTGTGTATGTCTTTGTGTGTGTATGTCTTTGTGTGTGTATGTCTTTGTGTGTGTATGTCTTTGTGTGTGTATGTGTGTGTGTCTTACATGATATATTAATAGGGGAACATTATTTCTTTCTACTTCATTTTGCAGGTCAATGGTTAGGTCATACAAAAGAAAGACGGAGCGGGGAAAATATGGCGATGGTCAACTTGGCAAAGCTTTTCGTCCAGTTAGAGAGAGTATTCCTTCGTCAAAAGCAAGTAAGCAGTTTGGGGTACCAGCTCGTACATTTCGGAGGCTCAGAGACAACGCTGTGGTCTCTCCTGGAACGTTGAAACTCGGCCCTAGAACTGTTATCCTTGGAGATGACGTCGAGAAAGCACTGTTCGAACACACTAAAGAGGTGGAACGTCGCATGTGCGGCTTGACAACTCTGTTGATGTCAGATGTCTCGCTAATGACATTGCTGTCAAAACAGGTGTGAACAACCCGTTTAACGAAACAACTTAGATAGCCGTTAAAGACTGGTTGTGTGGATCTTTTACCCGACATCCCGACCCCGCCATAAAGAAACCACAGACTACCAACATTGGCGTTAACAAGGCACGGGTAAATGCGTTCTTCCAAAATGTAACTCTCAATTTTGGAATATGGATGAGACTGAAATCACAATTAAACGTCAAAAGACCTGGGGAAATCGTGGCGACCAAAGGAGCAAGACATGTTGCAATGGTTACTAGTTGGGAACGTGGCGCTACAGTTACAGTAGTGTGTGCCATCAATGTTTATTTTCCACGGAAGGGGATGGTGGCAGCTTTGATGAAGGGGCAACACCTGCATCTGTAGGCTACTGCAGTCCGAATGGCTGGATTGATGCAGACTTGTTCATCAAATTGTTTGAACATTTCGCTGCGTCGACAAATGCACGTACAGAAAACCAGCAAATCGTAATCATTGATGGCCACCACAGCCATAAACCATTGGCTGCAATAACCTTCTGCCACCTCACTGCACACACAGGATGCAGCCGCTCGACAAAACGTTCTTCAAATTATTGAAGACCGCGTACAACCAACGTAGTAGTCAGCTGGATGGTCACCAATCCAGGCTGACGATTGTCGTTTTACGACATGGCCGATGTGTTCAATACAGCCTTCAACAACTCAACCACCCTTGACAAACCAGTCACAGGATTGAGGGCATGTGGTCTGTGGCCTTACGACTCAGATGTCTTCACTGACGTCGATTTTGCTGCAGCACTCCCGACAGAGGAGCCGACGTCACTTGAAGAATAGAATATTCACGTTCCTCTTCAACAAAGTTCATTCGCGAAGGCGACATGCATTCCCATCTAGCGTGATCAATACAGAGCAGGGCAAGGTAACAAGGTAAGAAAAACTGTTCTACTGTGTGACTGGTGGGGGGCTGGTATATAAAGAAAACGTCCAGTTGAGAAACGCTGTTCCAGAACCCGTAGATTTAGCCGAAGGCGCCTGAAAGGAGATGTTGCCAGACTAGTTAGCGTATTGTAATTGATAGATAAGAAGATATTCTGGAATATCCTCAACATTTCCAATTGGGTGAGTGTTACTGGTGTACGTGATGGTTTGTCCAGTATCTAGCATTTGGCACGCTAAAAGTTGCGAAGCAATCCTACATTAGTAAATCCATTAGTGAAGCATTCCCCTCCAGAGGGCGGTACTATGGGGCACATTTCTTTATTTTAAACTACCGCAATCGTGGTAACCTGTTATGTGTAACTTCGGTGATGGTTCGACACTCCCCTCCAAAAGAGTATCGCTTTGGTTTAATAAATCCATGTGCCGTATTCTAATGACACAAACTGGGAGAACAACTGTTCATAATACAAAGAAACTAAACATCTGTTGGCCAAAAAACCTATTGATTTTTATAGCATAGGATGTTTCACTTAGTTTTTGACACAATATTTTATAGGATTTTTGCCCATACTTCAAGTTTCTGCATTGCATATATTCAGTTTATAATACCCGCTGAACTGCGCACCTCAATCGTCGTCATACGTAGCATCCGTGCGACATGTATTCCATGGCATATAACAATATACATGTTTATTTGGTTCTTCTGAAGTATGTATATAGAACGCAACATGACGATAATAAAGAAATTTGGCGACAGAGGATTTTAAACAACACTAAAAATCTGTGTGTACTTAATCAAGCCCATACATTAGCAGGACAGTTATTGACAGTACAATATGCTTAATCAATATACATCAGTAATATAATACGTGGGGTAAGTTTGACATGTATTATCGGTAGCGGGTACACTGTAGGTCGCATTTCTGTCTTTGCACGTGGACATTTCTCCCAGAAATATATGGCAGTTATAACAATTTAAAAGGAAATACAGTCAGAACTCGGTTTACTGTGTTTCTGCAATGTCACTTCGATTGTTTCATTAAACGTTTTGCTGTTGCTTGTAAATACAAATTATTTTGCAAACACCAACACACTGCATGCAAGCACTTCTATGCAACATGCATGCTAGGTAGCTTTGGAAAGTTATCAAACGAACAAATAACTAATTTAATTTTGTGTTCTGAAAAATCTCAATCTTCTCTAGAACGCACGTTACGATTTTGAATGTGCATTTATTTTGGTGATATCCTCGTTCTTAAAAAAATATCTTCAGTGGCTTACCTGCTGTACTCACCTGGCAATTAACCTTTGACAGATTATCACATGCATCAAAACAAGTTATTTGACCATCTAAAAAAGGTACTCACTTTTAATGAAACGGAATGCTGGCGTTATTTATACTATGCACGCATTACATACGTGGACACCAAAGAATCACAGTCGCGATGGAATAAACCAGTTGAACAAGGAGATTGGAGTGCTGTCAAGCTTAACAATGTGTTGACGTGACGTGTGCATTTTATTTAAATTATGCTGAGTGCCCTCAATAGATGAGTGGCATTCGTGATGTGACACACAACTCTCACAAGTTATTGCGTCCCTAAGGGTGCGACAAAACCGTCTCCCTCTTCGTGATTTTCGCGATTATCCGTTCACGCAACAGAAGTTAATAGTCGATCGTCAAACATCGGATTGTTGCCTGTTGTGGTTTTATCATCGATCAGCGGGTCAGTTTGTTTCGACGTCAAGTAGGTAAATTGCAGGCGTAAGGTACACGTACCGTCACGATTTGGGTGACGCTCAAGTGCTCTTTAATCACTGTGTTTATGCGCGCGCGTGTGCAGACGTCAGTGCATGTGTGTACGTATGTTCGTGTGGATGCAAGTTGGTAGGTAAGATCGTACGTCTGCCTGTAGGCAGGTTTACAAATGTCTATATAAATATACACGAACGAATGTGTTTATTTGTGTGTGGAAAATGTGTGTGTGCGTGCGTATGTGTATGTGTATGTGTGTGTGTGTGTGTGTGTGTGTGTGTGTGTGTGTGTGTGTGTGTGTGTGTGTGTGTGTGTGTGTGTGTGGTGGGTAGTGTGTGTGTGTGTGTGTGTGTGTGTGTGTGTGTGTGTGTGTGTGTGTGTGTGTGTGTGTGTGTGTGTGTGGTGGTGTGTGTGTGTGTGTGTGTGTGTGTGTGTGTGTGGATGTGTGGGTGTGCGTTTGTTTGTTTTTGTAGCAGGGGAGACTGGGGACCTATGAGCCAGTTTTCAGATTACTTGCCATGGCGCCTTCAACCCCCATGAGCCTTTTTCCCCAAACGTCCATGCTGTTAGAGCCATTGTAGCTGCTGATTATAACAATGAGTTGTTTGGTTGTCTCTACCAGTTTCTTCTTGGTATCAACTTTTGCAACAGGGTCCGTGGTAAGGGACTGATGAGCCACCCATTGGGGTCCCATGGGTCAGTGCAGTTTAAAGCGACATGGTCCGTTCGTGGCTATTTATGTTTATTCCAAAATCATGTTATGCGGTATAAATTATACCTATTATAGCGTACAGACCGTCAAAAGATGTTTTCATGTACCATTTAGGGGTTGAAAATAAGACGCAGTAAGGGCGCTTACTCTATGTACACATCGACCACGAGGCGCTTTCAAAACCATTGTAGGCGTCGCTAAAAGCCCAGAAGGAAATGTATGATCAGGTGATGCAGTGTCACGTGAACAATAGTGGACGGGTTCCAAGTCCTGCCGTGTCGTGTATTTGTTGTCAATACCGTGCCGTGTCGTGTATTTGTTGTCAGTATGAAGTCTGTTTTTATGTGTGAATGCGATTTGTATGGGTGGGTGTTTGTTTCTCCAGGGATGTTACATTTGTTATAAAAACATGGTATATATTTGTTGTGTGCACAGCATAGGACCAGACAAGAGACATCCTATTATTAGAAAACCTTTATAGCCAATAACAACTAATTAACTAACGCCACACCCAGCCAGGTGCACAGCTCCCAGTTGGGAAAGATGAAAAGGTGGGTGTCACTCGCGGCGATTTGAGTGACAGCGTCGTGATTCTTACAAACATTCGACGTTTAACATTACGATGTCAGTTCTGTTTCGTTAAAACATTTATTGGCGGTCAGGACGCTACAATAATTATAACTTATACTGATCATATCGGTTTAAATTGCAGTGGGGTCCGACGAGCCGCCTGCCCATCGGACCCCACAGAAAGTGGCTCATCGGTCCCCAACACCACTTTCATTACGTCATCCTAATGTACTACAGAACCATGTGGTCGATTGATTAAAACTGTATCCTGAGATCAAGAGAACTTACAAACAAACAACAAAGACACATACTGGATCTATAATATACTTATTACCACATCAATATTAAACCTTTACCAAAAACACGAAACAATTATTCAAGGTGGTCAAAAACATATATTTCTGGCTGCAACGTCGGCGGCGTGGAAAGGCCATCAAAACAATATGGGTGCCGGTCACATGTTTAGTAGTTCCATGGATGGTGGGTAGATGTCTCTACTGTTTTGCAATAAGGAGTAAAAGGAGTGTCTCATAGGTCCCAGTGGCTCATAGGTCCCCAGTCTCCCCTATGTAACTTCAGTGTTGACACGCGTGTGTGGTTGTGTGCGCGTATGTGCGTGTCTGAAAATATACCTGTTTGCATATATTATGTATCTACGTACATAATATTGTGTTACAGCCGTTGCACCAACAGTTGAGTCCCTGTATCGGCAACACCAAAAGCGGCCCTCATGGAAAAACCAAAAGTGGACGTCAATTTATTGCCTATAAAGGGAATGTACTTCTGTTTGTTTTCAGGTATGTTGACATTGACATGATTACTAATGCGTCGATAATGCACGTTATTTGACTCTATGACAGCGAAAGTGTGCATTCAAAAGTGCATAATAAAAATTGAAACGTAACATAACCTGATAAAGTAACAGTAAAATAAGTATTTTAACGATTGTACACATCAAATCACAAACATACGTAAATACAAACAATCACACACATTCACGCGCGCACACACACACAACACAACACACACACACACACCACACACACACCACCACACACGCACACACACACACACACACTGCTCATAATATTACTTTACACACACTATACACACACACGCTCACACATACACGTACACGCGCACGCACGCACACAGCACACACACACTCACACACACACACACACACACACACACACACACACACACACACACACACACACACTGCTCATAATATTGTAGCTGTTCAACGTATCTATAAAACATAAACTCATATAGGCATATTTACTTATAACTGTGTGTTCGTCATTTTGTTTGGACAGGATTATATTAATGACCGATTCAATTAAAAAAAAAAACCTACCCACCCTCCCGTTGCGTTCTGTTTCAGGTATGGCGAGCCTGATGCCCTTCATTCCGGTCTATATGAAGTGGCTCGGTCTCTCTTTGTCAGAAACTGCCTTAATTTGCGGAACAATGCCTTTCATCCACGGCATTACTCGAACATTCATTGGCGGTCTTGCCGACAAACTGAACGCCCACAAGTCGCTGCTGATGATACTGTGTCTACTGACTGGCGTTTTCCATGGTTGCATGGTGTTCGTTCCACGAAGACCGACTTTGGAAACATTCCGGGGTACAGGTGATGTTCGTCTCCATTGCGGAACACATCGCCCTCGGGTTGTTGCTTGCAACGGGCTCAAGCTCTCTGCCGATGAGGACAGTGAGATGGAGTTTGAAGCACCAGAGAACTTCAACATCAATGACTGCATGTTGACATGCAATATTGGAGAACAACAACAAAAACAAATAATGTCACTTAGGCGATCGAATCAGACGGCTTGCAATATTTTGAACAAGACAGCAACTGTGACGTTTAATTTGAGCCAATTGCAACCTATTGCAAGAGACAAATGCAGAGATATGACGATACACACTAGCAAAAGTCACAAATGTCGATGTTACACGCTCGAATCAGTTGACGTTGGCGATCTGATATGTAAAGGAATGATATGTGAGAAACCGATCAAACTCAAATGTAACATGAACTGTTCCCACCACGGTGCCTTCGTTCTGCAGAACAACACAAGCGAACAATCTTCAACCGACAGAAAGGGGATCCACCTTGGGTGGATATTCTGGAGTATTGCAATACTCTACTTCGTAGGACAGTTGACAAGTCAACCTATATTTGGAATGAGTGATGCTTTAACGTATAACTTTCTTGGTGAAAAACGCAACAAGTGGGGCCGACAAAGACTATGGGGTACAATCGGATGGGCGGTCTTTGCGCCAATCTCGGGTCTTCTTATGGACCATTACAATATCGGTGGCAACCATTACAGCACCGCGTTCCTCTTGTTTGCTGTATTTATGGTGCTCACCACAGTATTCGCTTCTCAGTACAAAATCAGTGAACATGAGGCAAAGTGTTCACCGGAAGTACTCAAGGCTATCATCAGTCTAATTCGAAAACCAGAAGCCTTTGTTCTCTTGACCCTTGTCATGATCTTCGGCGTATACGGAGGGTTTATATCGTCTTTCCTCTTCTGGCATTTGAAGTTGATGGGCGATGTTCCACAGGTCTTATTTGGCCTGTGCTTGCTGTCCAGTTGCTCGTTGGAAGTCGTCGTTATGTTCTTTTCGGGGAGGGTGTTTCGTTCTATCGGTCACGCGAATTCCTTCTCAATCGTGTGTGTGGTCTTCGCCATACGTCTGGCCAGTTACTCTTTCGTACGCAACCCGTGGATGGTGCTGCTGATTGAGCCGCTTCACGCCATCACTTTCGGTTTGATGTATGCCGCCGCGTCGACTTACGCCAGTCGTATCACTCCGCCCGGAGCTCACGGTTCTGTTCAGAATATCATCTCTTCGCTGCATTTCTGTTTTGGTGAGTTATCTAGTTCGCCACTATCAAAACAACCGAAGTTCACTTTGCCGGATGAGTGTGTAGCATTTAAAGTGACTTGTGTCAATTTTGTAAACAGTTGACAACTGCTAACAGGATGAGCAGCTGATAAATTGAATGCTATATGTATTAAATATGGTATATGGTGGCTTAATCTGGATTTTTGTACTTGGATATTGTGCTTTTATCACGGGAATTCAGTTGGCTGCGCTAGATATTATTAGTAATGTTATTAATAACTGCATTAATCAGCATGATAGGTATGCTACAAGAATACGCGCAAATGTACGTATTATATTAATTACAAAAAAGAAGTAAATACCCATTATCAATTACCATTCTGTAGATCGGTCTTAACTATCGCACATATCACAATTAGAATGGCACAAAATATCATTGTGTGTCAATCTGCCTAAGAGATTTTCTTAGTTGGGGTTTAGACGTGGATGTAATTTGGTGTCAACGTTACCTTAAATAGAGAAGTTGCTTTGGTTTTCTGGAGTCGCGTTATTTAGTCTTCTTATAAGCTCATTATTGTCCACCTGGTTCAGAGAATGGCATATTACATAATTGAAAATTATGGAACTCGGGATCTGCCTGCGGGACACTTTCACCGATGTATCACAGGAAATGTGGTTTCATTGATAAAACGGGGACTTTTGACAATTTTACAAGCAACGTAAATTTAATTATTTTTTGATAATGCTATGACCACATAATCTTAGAGGAACGGTCGTCTATACTTGACAGGGTCGTTGTGGTGGTATTCTGGATGTAGCTTAGATTGTTTATGTTCTGTTCATGAACTGTATTACAGGGAGAAGCTTTGGAACCCTTCTCGGAGGTCGGCTGTTTGAGATCTACGGCGGGGCGGCCACATTCCGGATGTTCGCTGCGTCGTCGCTCGTTCTTCTCGTTCTTCACGTCATTGCGCAGAAGTTCTGGATCAAGGCTGGGCAAGTTCCGGAAGTGACCGAGTTAGAAGTCAAGAATGGTGGGTGGCTACAATGTTTCTGCTTTTTGTCTTCGTGTGTGTCTTCGTGTGTGTGTGTGTGTGTGTGTGTGTGTGTGTGTGTGTGTGTGTGTGTGTGTGTGTGTGTGTGTGTGTGTGTGTGTGTGTGTGTGTGTGTGTGTGTGTGTGTGTGTGTGTGTGTGTGTGTGTGTGTGTGTGTGTGTGTGTGTGTGTGTGTGTGTGTGTGTGTGTGTGTGTGTGTGTGTGTGTGTGTGTGTGTGTGTGTGTGTGTGTGTGTGTGTGTGTGTGTGTGTGTGTGTGTGTGTGTGTGTGTGTGTGTGTGTGTGTGTGTGTGTGTGTGTTGTTGTGTGTGTTTGTGTATGGTTTGTGTATGGTTTGTGTGAGTGTGTAATAACAAGGCTGTTAGGCTCGCTAGTACTTATATTAATACTGTCATACACAAGTTTGTGTATGTTGCTTTTGAAAATAATCAAAATATAAAATAGCAATTTAAAGGGAAACAACATAACATTATAAAGACGCCAAACAACTACATTACTATCCGAAAAACATTTAGCACTATTCTCACGGCTAAAGGTTTCCAGGAAACACCACCAGACAAATCTACCACTTCACGTGTATCTGAGAGAATGTGTGCGGAGATATATTCACCGTATTTACAATTTGTAATTAGTCTGTGTTAATGTCGCTTTGTGTGTTCCTGTAGAGCGCCAGGACATGTCTGATGACGTCATAAAGAAGAACACGGATGATGTCGGATAAGACAATTATGCAACTAATGATGTGATCAAATATTAAGGGAACATTTATGGATTTCTTGTTTATATGTTTTTGTTACGATAATGATTATTGACTATTATTTGCGTTTCCATTTATTGGGGATTTATTGGTAAATATACTGTCCATAATTATTCATGTACAGATTTAACATGTGGTTTGCGTTGGCTTTTCAATTAACTGGATGATGTTTGCCTTATTTTTTGCAAGAACACCATGAGTTATTATATATAATATATTATATCGTTGTCTCGGCAATTTGAACAAAGTATTAAGTTTCCTGCTTGAACTTAATTTCAGTTTGAATAAAACAATTTGGAATTATTATCTTGGCATTTATGGTGTGCGTGTTTCACATTTACCGATGTGTGATTTGATATACATCAGCTTTCCAGTAAAGTTGAAACTGTTCAAGTCCCTAGTGGTCTCCATCCTGTTATACGGATGGAAAGGTTGGACCCTCACAGCCGATCTGGAGAGAAGAATTCAGACATTCGAGCACAAGTGCTACAGAAGACTCCTGTCCATCTCCTACACAGAGCACAGGACGAATGAGGTCGTCAGACAACAAGTGACCAACTACGCCGCCAGCAGAACCACTCATGGCCACGGTCAAGCGACGGAAACTGGCTTGGTATGGCCACATCTCCCGTCAGCTACTTAGCCTTTCCGGATACGATGCTTGCAATTGGTTGCTGGAAGTAAACACGCGCCACGTGCATTTGACAGTGCGACTGGCAGGCGGGAGCGTCGTCGGATCGAGGAATACACAAAACCAACCAGAACGCGCGCGAAAGTGAACTGAGCGAACTGACCTACATAAAAACATCACGCGCTGTTTTTCTGCCGCATATAAGATCGTTAGAATCTAGGTGAAAAAAAACTGTATTAGTAGAATGAGAGGGTAAATAGCCGAAAATACGATATGGTTTCGATTATGATGCATGCTAATAATTATTATCACTTGCATTTAAAACATAAAATTAATTCCATTTTTATTACATAAATCTTATTTTCGCAATTAATTAATCTCACTTGCTAATAATTATGACATGCATTTAAAACATATATTTACATTTTTATCACACCAATTTATTTTCATAATTACTTGTTCTCCCTTGCCAATCATTATTATTACATGCTTTTAAAACATTTATTTTCATTTTATCTACATAACTTTATTTTTTTATTGTTACAGTCATGTCCAATCAATTTCATCCAAGTTATACATGAAAATATAAAAGAAATGAAAATAAACAGTAAAACCCTTAAATGTAAAATAACTTGCACAAGACTATCTTGTAACAGTACAATGTGAACATACAACTACATTACTTGAAGAAGAAATATGTAAAGACTTTTTGATTTCAAAACAAACAACTGATAATAGTAATAATTAACAAATAGAAAAGAAAAATTATATTGGTAGACATTTAAAAATAATAAGACAATACAAAACGTAATCATGAATATTATGATCTGGAGAATCACTGATATTCATAACTGGACATTAAGAGTCAGGTTGAAATAATAGTAATGCTTAATGTGTTAACTCTTAATGTAATATATTTATGACATCATTCAACTCGACAGTAACTTATGCACAGCTGGCTTGTACAGTACAATGTGAATATATCATTTATATAACCTGACAAATAAACATGTCATACTCACTCCTAGTCTTATAATGAGTAAAATTATATATATTGGAGTGTCATGAACACAATTGCTGTAAAACAATCAGAACACACTCATTCTTTGAGTGAACAGTATTGCAATGAAGCACAAGTAATTTCACTTCACTGCAACTAAGGCTGTTTTTCCACAAAGATATTGCTAGTTGAGAATTATAAATGACAAGCAGACTGCCACAGTGCTGTTATGATTTAAAAAAAAATATATTTTCTAGGTGTGGAATTAATGAAACTTGTTGCAATTCCAACTTTTTCTCACACACATTTGATTGAGATAAACACAATGTCCACAATGCAATAAATTTAGTGCTATAACATATGCGAGGTTGTGTGGTGCTTGCCTCTTCTTCTTATTATTCTTCTTTTCCTCTTCTCGCAAGGACTTGCTGAAGTAAGTTTTTCTCTTTACATGTTTTTCATCAATTAATGTAGTTGTATATTCTGTATGTTCAAATTGTACTTTACAAGCTAGCCTTGTGCAATTTATTTTATATGTAAGAGTTTTATTGTTTATTTTCATTTCTTTTATTCTATCATGTATGATTTGTATGAGAATTATTGGAAATGACTGTAACAAATAACATTGATATAGTAAAAATGTAAATACATTTTGTTTTAAATGCTTTCTAATTGTAGCAAGTGAGCACAATTAATTGCGAAAATATAATTTATGTAATAAAAAGGTAAATAAATGTTTTAAATGCATGTCATAATTATTAGCAAGTGAGATTAATCAATTGCGAAAATAAAATCTATATAATGAAAATGTAAATAAATGGTTTAAATGCATGTCATAATTATTAGCAAGTGAGATTAATTAATTGCGAAAATAAAATTTACGTAATAAAAATAAAATAAATGCAAGTGATAATAATTATTAGCACTGCATCATAATCGAAACAATATCGGATTTTCGGCTATTTACCCTCTCATTCTACTAGTACGTTTTCCCACCTATATTCTAACGATCTTATATGCGGCAGAAAAACAGCGCGTAATGTTTTTATATAGGTCATTTCGTTCAGTGCACTTTGCGCGCGTTCTGGTTGGTTTTGTGTATTCCTCGATCCGACGACGCTCCCGCCTGCCAGGTCGCACTGCCAAATGACGTGGCGCGTGTTTACTTCCAGCAACCAATCGCAACGCAGATAGCATTGCAAGCAGTGCCTTAACAAAATATGTATCCGGAAAGGCGAAGCCGCCTCCCGTCAGGACTCCCTGGCCAAGATTATTCTGCAAGGCACTGTAGAGGGTAAATAACGCAGAGACAGACCAATGAAGTCGTCGTTGGACAATATTAAAGACTGGACAAACAGCCCACTGCCCGGTTGCTGACGCATCATGGTTGCGAAGGCATTACCCCAATCAGTGCCTACGGTGCTCACGGGACAGAAGATTTATTTTTGATATATGCTGACCTTTGTCTTTGAGTAGACATATGTGCCCGAGATCTCCCAAACAAAATTCAGTAGCTTTTGAGATGAAGATTCATGTTTTTGAAAAATAGCGACTATATATCATCATGAGTCAATTGTTATATATGGGAAGCCTTTTTTGGTGTTCACGATTTGAGAAAGAGGATTGACAGAAAGTAGGTTGATGTGAGCCGCAAGAATCATTTCAAAGTTAGAGAGCTTGAGTGTCTGACCCTTCTCCGTGGTGTGTGTCTGGTTGTGCTTGTTGTCAAGATAAGGAAACAAAACGTATACACTTCAAAACACGACCATGACACTCAATTCAACGGTTGCTTAGAACCGATCCCAACGATTTTTTTACTGTTTCTACAGCTCAAATGTTTAAATGGTTTCCCGATAATAATTAATAAAATAACATAATTATAAGTTGAGCTACAACCGTGCCGATTCACTAGCGAACAGTTGTTATTCTTTGACACAGTTCACCGATCTACTAATTTCAGGCTAGGAGAACCGCCCACTGTTAAACGACGACGACACTGACATTATCCACACGCAAAAACCACGTGGGTGAGACGTCACATTGATACTTGTCCGCATTCGACCAGAAACAATGTTGACACTTGGTCTCCACTGTCTGGCCTACTTAATCGTGACGTCACGACGACATCGAGATCGTCGCCGTCAAAGCTCGTCAGTTTCACGGCTGTTTAGAAGTGGGTGGAATTCAGAGCATGAACAAAAAACGCACGTGCGAAGTGCATATGCCTGCATCCTATGTAAATTACAATCTATTTCCGCAAACAACAACATTGCAAATAGGTTTAAATGTTCTTTTAGGAATAATTAGGACTTTGGTGGTGATCGTAGAATTGAGTGATTTTGGACGTTTTTGAGTTGTAAATGTTTTGTTAATTTATCTATGTTTTTGTGTTGTCCATGGCGGCCGTTGTAAAGTACTTTTATAGTTCTTTCTGCAAATCATATGGTAGATCAGTTCATTGATGTTAATATACACACTTCTAGAGTACGACACAGGACGCCGGGATAAAGATTCAATTTCTGGATAAGTTTGACGAATGTTCTATCTTACTAGTCAACACTTGCAAAGTATCCGACAGTCAATGACATCGCGTATCGCATGGCCACAACCCGAAATCGAGTCTTCATAAAATGGCCGATTCGCTTATTTTGATATACTTTGTTAGCCAATCCGCATATATGGACGTAAATGTGAAACGTGTACTGTGTGTAGTAGGAATAGTGTTAGTAAACTGCAAATGGTCCATGGAGGTGGCGGCTCTGAAAGTCATTAACTCTCCTTGCATTAAAAATCAGCATCGTCAATAAAATTCGTTGTTGTGCTTTGCACCTTTGGGTTTAAAAGTATTTTGTACTGCGTCAGAATTTGTTGTTGTTTTACTTTACTTTCAACAGCCACACTCAATATCATTAGCGACAGTTTCAAATGTTTACAAGGTAAGAATATTGCGAGGCTATGAACACAGGCCTACAATTAAAAAATAAATATTTATGGTAGGACCTGTGCAAGTTTAATTTGACGCCATGTAAGAATATTCATATTTTATATTGATGAATTTTTGTGTAAATTAGTCACTTGTAGAAATGTAGTCGTTTAAGCATTGTACTTTCAAGTGCTAAATCCAACAATGAGATGTGAACGCTGAGTTTTCTGCGTTTTCGTTGCCATGTCAGTGTTATACAAACTTGGCACTTCTTTTCTCGCTGCTTGTGACATTTGTCATTTTGTTTGTAAACACAAATAACCGTAGATGGTATGTAGGTCAGCTACAGCAAACGA
>JAODUO010000565.1:225000-242500 GCA_025642075.2 Ridgeia piscesae
GGCTGGCGGTTGACAGCACACGGTAACGGTGGGCTGGCGGTTGACGGCACGAGGTAACGGTGCGCTCGCGGTTGACGGCACGAGGTAACGGTGGGCTGGCGGTTGACAGCACGAGGTAACGGTGGGCTGTCGGTTGACAGCACGAGGTAACGGTGGGCTGGCGGTTGACAGCACGAGGTAACGGTGGGCTGGCGCTTGACGGCACGAGGTAACGGTGCGCTGGCGGTTGACGGCACGGGGTAACGGTGCGCTGGCGGTTGACGGCACGAGGTAACGGTGCGCTGGCAGTTGACAGCACGAGGTAACGGTGCGCTCGCGGTTGACGACACGAGGTAACGGTGGGCTCGCGGTTGACGGCACGAGGTAACGGTGGGCTGGCGGTTGACGGGACGAGGTAACGGTGCGCTGGCGGTTGACGGCACGAGGTAACGGTGGGCTGGCGTTGACGGCACGAGGTAACGGTGCGCTGGCGGTTGACAGCACGAGGTAACGGTGGGCTGGCGGTTGACAGCACGAAGGTAACGGTGGGCTGGCGGTTGACGGCACTAGGTAACGGTGGGCTGGCGGTTGACGGCACGAGGTAACGGTGGGCTGGCGGTTGACGGCACGATGTAACGGTGGGCTGGCGGTTGACGGCACGAGGTAACGGTGGGCTGGGGTTGACGGCACGAGGTAACGGTGCGCTCGCGGTTGACGGCACGAGGTAACGGTGGGCTCGCGGTTGACGGCACGAGGTAACGGTGGGCTGGCGGTTGACGGGACGAGGTAACGGTGGGCTGGCGGTTGACGGAACGAGGTAATGGTGCGCTCGCGGTTGACGGCACGAGGTAACGGTGGGCTGGCGGTTGACGGCACGAGGTAACGGTGGGCTGGCGGTTGACGGCACGAGGTAACGGTGGGCTGGCGGTTGACGGCACGAGGTAACGGTGGGCTGGCGGTTGACGGCACGAGGTAACGGTGGGCTGGCGGTTGACGGCACGAGGTAACGGTGGGCTGGCGGTTGACGGAACGAGGTAACGGTGCGCTCGCGGTTGACGGCACGAGGCCAGAGCAGCGCAACGACGTCACCTACCTTATTAATTCTGTAGGTTCGCCACTGTTCAGCGGAATTTGAACTAGAACAAGTGTACTACTCAGAGAAAAGCTGTGAACAATTGACTATTGTCAGTTTGGTGTCTGGTACGAACAAAAACCCAGTAAAAACCCTTACCCAGGTCATTACACTGCAGTTACATCATAGCAATGCATTTTTTGGTATGTCTGTTCTGTTGTACTCGTTTCACATAGAAATAATACTCCCAAATTTCAAATAACACAGTTATTATGTACTACATTCGTGTAGATGAGACCAATAAGTCTGTGTTCTGAACCCTGGAGCTCCTCTAAGAAAATACGAATACCACGCCCATCCCACTCCAACCTTCTTCCCATCGCAAACGTCCGACAACGAAACTCTATGTATCAGCTGCGCTATTCATTTTGTACCGATGCCAATGTACGCAAATTCGTCGGCGTTTAAAAGAGCTAGTTACGATTTGTTTATACACAGTGTAGTGAGGGCGCATAACTCTGAAATAGGTATATGTTTATTGGACTTCTCGGTATAATCGATCCAATTCGCCAGTATATCACAACTGTTATATGTCCTCAAAACCACACAGGTGCCTTCTAAATATATTGATCTAAACTAGTTTAATATTTATTTTGTAAACGCAAGCGAGTAGTTGGCTGAATCATCTACTTCGACTTCAACTATGCAACAAAGCTGGCATAAAAGCGCGTTTGTTCAAGTACGAAATAAGTATGTTTGAACATAACGTGATTAATCAGGTAAATGTAGGTACAAGTTATCGTCTGGATGAAGACGGTTGACTGAATTTTTTTATTGAACATATAAACTGCGTAAAAGTACACTTACCAGCTGTCAGATAGTATCAGCTATGGCGTGGTTAGCTTATGATATTGCATAGCGAGACTAAAAATAAATTGTTTTGTTTACGTAGCCTGTTTATCGGCAGAGCCGTTATGATTAATTTATGATTTAATGCGTTCTGAATTCTACCTTCATGGGATTATCGACTGCGTATAAAGTTAACTTCACCCATTAATATAGTCATACGTGCACCAATATATATATATATATATAAAATATATATATATATATATATATATATATATATATATATATATATATATATATATATATATATAATATATATATATATATTTAAAATAGACTTGTTACTGTCAGTAACATATCGACTATCATCGCGTATCATAGCCCCGATTACCACTACACACGGACAACATTCAAAGGCCGGCAAAGTTACACAGCCGAGCGACGATCGGTTAAGCGAGACTACCTCTTATCAAAGAGCAGTTACCCTCGGTAGCCGATCGTAAACCTCTCACAGCGCGCTTAGCTAATGGCGTTTTGCTTGATACGAGCGTGGCATTGGATGTCTCTGTCACGTCTGACACCGGGTAATAACTGCGTTAGCTAATTGTCTGTAACTCAACTATGACGTCTGCCTTTCAATACTCACAGGCTGGCCGTGTTCTTTTGCAAGCGTGCATGGTGTCAATGACACGTGACAAGACAAAGGAATTAGAATCCATTTGTTCAGACCGATTGACAGGCAAGCTTTGTCACGCTCAACAATAAGGTGTTTGTCCGCCAATTATCACGAAAGAGTAGACTATAAAAATAGCACTGTGTGGAGATTGTTTGAATTTCTGTGAGGACTTGTGTACTATAGAGTGAATATAAAATGTACTGGTGAGTTTTTGCAGCGTGGACATCAGAACTGTCAAATTATTACAGACGACAGTCGATATTTGTATGCGTCCTATGTCTTATCTGATTCTAGAAGAAATATAGGGATGTTAGGTTTCAAAGTAGTTTGTGGGAAACTGAGGTATTACAATTTCACTAATTGTCCAGGGCATGTCTTCCAGTGGAGAATCAATTTGCTGTGAAATTTGCGAGTAACCCGAGTATCAGTCGAACAGTCAAAATCACTTGCTCCCGTGACCATTCTAGATATGTGAATCTTCGGCTGACTTCGATTGGCGTACTCGCGTTACTCGCATAACCATAACGTGGGATCCGGTTTATGGTAATTTACACTGCGCACGCAGTACCTCGAGAGTAATCCAACTGAACAGTGATGTTCGTGATCACGGAGATAAACCCCTCATCTAAATAAATAAAATAAAGTAATCAGTTGTTCAATGTGTAAATTTTGATGTTCATCTTCTTGGTCTTAAATTATAATTCGTAGAATGTTGTGACTTTAATGTATATTTAAATAATTGTGTCGTGTATTGTTTAATTAATTTCTTGTGCGGTAGGGGGCCTACGTTCCCTATTGGCTGTCACTGCTAATGACGTAGTTACTCGAGTGATCCTCCCCAAACCGCGATCGCCTCGGGTAGCGGCCTTGAAAATTCACCTTGTTTATCGATGTCAAGAAGGGTCACGTGAGCAAGTGATCTTGGATGTTCGTTAGGGCGTGTAAGTCTCGCGCGCGAAAACGAGGCTGGGGACAGGAAATCCATATTTTCCATGTTAATATATAGGACTTTGTTTTGTTTTTGTTTGTAATAATTGAACTGTTCCCAAATAGCGTGTTTCAGTTTTCGGTTGACGGTAGGAGGTAACGGTGGGCTGGCGGTTGACGGCACGAGGTAACGGTGCGCTTGCGGTTGACGGCACGAGGTAACGGTGGGCTGGCGGTTGATGGCACGAGGTAACGGTGGGCTGGCGGTTGACGGCACGAGATAACGGTGCGCTTGCGGTTGACGGCACGAGGTAACGGTGGGCTGGCGGTTGACAGCACGAGGTAACGGTGGGCTGGCGGTTGACGGCACGAGGTAACGGTGGGCTGGAGGTTGACGGTACGAGGTAACGGTGGGCTGGCGGTTGACGGCACGACGTAACGGTGGGCTGGCGCTTGACGGCACGAGGTAACGGTGGGCTGGCGGTTGACGGCACGAGGTAACGGTGCGCTCGCAGTTGACGGCACGAGGTAACGGTGGGCTGGCGGTTGACGGCACGAGGTATCGGTGGGCTGGCGGTTGATGGTACGAGGTAACGGTGGGCTGGCGGTTGACGGCACGAGGTAACGGTGCGCTCGCGGTTGACGACACGAAGTAACGGTGCGCTCGCGGTTGACGGCACGGTGTAACGGTGGACTGGCGGTTGACGGCACGAGGTAACGGTGGACTGGCGGTTGACGGCACGAGGTAACGGTGGGCTGGCGGTTGACGGCACGAGGTAACGGTGGACTGGCGGTTGACGGCACGAGGTAACGGTGGACTGGCGGTTGACGGCACGAGGTAACGGTGGGCTGGCGGTTGACAGCACGAGGTAACGGTGGACTGGCGGTTGACGGCACGAGGTAACGGTGGACTGGCGGTTGACGGCACAAGGTAACGGTGGGCTGGCGGTTGACGGCACGAGGTAACGGTGGGCTGGCGGTTGACGGCACGAGGTAACGGTGGACTGGCGGTTGAAGGCACGAGGTAACGGTGGGCTGGCGTTTGACAGCACGAGGTAACGGTGGACTGGCGGTTGACGGCACGAGGTAACGGTGGGCTGGCGGTTGACGGTACGAGGTAACGGTGGGCTGGCGGTTGACGGCACGAGATAACGGTGGACTGGCGGTTGACGGCACGAGGTAACGGTGGGCTGGCGGTTGGTGGTATGAGGTAACGGTGGGCTGGCGGTTGACGGTACGAGGTAACGGTGGGCTGGCGGTTGACGGCACGAGATAACGGTGGAGTGGCGGTTGACGGCACGAGGTAACGGTGGGCTGGCGGTTGACGGCACGAGGTAACGGTGGGCTGGCGGTTGACGGCACGAGGTAACGGTGGGCTGGCGGTTGACGGTACGAGGTAACGGTGGGCTGGCGGTTGATGGCACGAGGTAACGGTGGGCTGGCGGTTGACGGTACGAGGTAACGGTGGGCTGGCGGTTGGTGGTATGAGGTAACGGTGGACTGGCGGTTGACGGCACGAGGTAACGGTGGGCTGGCGGTTGACGGCACGAGGTAACGGTGGACTGGCGGTTGACGGCACGAGGTAACGGTGGACTGGCGGTTGACGGTACGAGGTAACGGTGGGCTGGCGGTTGACGGCACGAGGTAACGGTGGGCTGGCGGTTGACGGCACGAGGTAACGGTGGACTGGCGGTTGACGGCACGAGGTAACGGTGGACTGGCGGTTGACGGCACGAGGTAACGGTGGACTGGCGGTTGACGGCACGAGGTAACGGTGGGCTGGCGTTTGACAGCACGAGGTAACGGTGGACTGGCGGTTGACGGCACGAGGTAACGGTGGGCTGGCGGTTGACGGTACGAGGTAACGGTGGGCTGGCGGTTGACGGCACGAGATAACGGTGGACTGGCGGTTGACGGCACGAGGTAACGGTGGGCTGGCGGTTGGTAGTATGAGGTAACGGTGGGCTGGCGGTTGACGGTACGAGATAACGGTGGGCTGGCGGTTGACGGCACGAGATAACGGTGGACTGGCGGTTGACGGCACGAGGTAACGGTGGGCTGGCGGTTGACGGCACGAGGTAACGGTGGGCTGGCGGTTGACGGCACGAGGTAACGGTGGGCTGGCGGTTGACGGTACGAGGTAACGGTGGGCTGGCGGTTGATGGCACGAGGTAACGGTGGGCTGGCGGTTGGTGGTATGAGGTAACGGTGGGCTGGCGGTTGACGGAACGCGGTAACGGTGCGCTCGCGGTTGACGACACGAAGTAACGGTGCGCTTGCGGTTGACGGCACGGTGTAACGGTGGACTGGCGGTTGACGGCACGAGGTAACGGTGGACTGGCGGTTGACGGCACGAGGTAACGGTGTGCTGGCGGTTGACGGCACGAGGTAACGGTGGACTGGCGGTTGACGGCACGAGGTAACGGTGGACTGGCGGTTGACGGCACGAGGTAACGGTGGGCTGGCGGTTGACGGCACGAGGTAACGGTGGGCTGGCGGTTGACGGCACGAGGTAACGGTGGGCTGGCGGTTGACGGCACGAGGTAACGGTGGACTGGCGGTTGACGGCACGAGGTAACGGTGGGCTGGCGGTTGACGGCACGAGGTAACGGTGGGCTGGCGGTTGACGGCACGAGGTAACGGTGGACTGGCGGTTGACGGCACCACGAGTTAACGGTGGGCTGGCGTTTGACAGCACGAGGTAACGGTGGACTGGCGGTTGACGGCACGAGGTAACGGTGGGCTGGCGGTTGACGGTACGAGGTAACGGTGGGCTGGCGGTTGACGGCACGAGGTAACGGTGGGCTGGCGTTTGATAGCACGAGGTAACGGTGGACTGGCGGTTGACGGCACGAGGTAACGGTGGACTGGCGGTTGACGGCACGAGGTAACGGTGGACTGGCGGTTGACGGCACGAGGTAACGGTGGGCTGGCGTTTGACAGCACGAGGTAACGGTGGACTGGCGGTTGACGGCACGAGGTAACGGTGGGCTGGCGGTTGACGGTACGAGGTAACGGTGGGCTGGCGGTTGACGGCACGAGATAACGGTGGACTGGCGGTTGACGGCACGAGGTAACGGTGGGCTGGCGGTTGGTAGTATGAGGTAACGGTGGGCTGGCGGTTGACGGTACGAGGTAACGGTGGGCTGGCGGTTGACGGCACGAGATAACGGTGGACTGGCGGTTGACGGCACGAGGTGACGGTGGGCTGGCGGTTGACGGTACGAGGTAACGGTGGGCTGGCGGTTGGTGGTATGAGGTAACGGTGGGCTGGCGGTTGACGGTACGAGGTAACGGTGGGCTGGCGGTTGACGGCACGAGATAACGGTGCGCTTGGGGTTGACGGCACGAGGTAACGGTGTGCTGGCGGTTGACGGTACGAGGTAACGGTGGGCTGGCGATTGGTGGTATGAGGTAACGGTGGGCTGGCGGTTGACGGCACGAGGTAACGGTGGGCTGGCGGTTGGTGGTATGAGGTAACGGTGGGCTGGCGGTTGACGGCACGAGGTAACGGTGGGCTGGCGGTTGACGGTACGAGGTAACGGTGGGCTGGCGGTTGATGGCACGAGGTAACGGTGGGCTAGCGGTTGACGGCAGGAGGTAACGGTGGGCTGGCGGTTGACGGTACGAGGTAACGGTGGGCTGGCGGTTGATGGCACGAGGTAACGGTGCGCTGGCGGTTGACGGCACGAGGTAACGGTGGGCTGGCGGTTGACAGCACGAGGTAAAGGTGGGGTGGCGGTTGACGGTACGAGGTAACGGTGGGCTGGCGGTTGACGGTACGAGGTAAAGGTGGGCTGGCGGTTGACGTCACGAGGTAACGGTGGACTGGCGGTTGACAGCACGAGGTAACGGTGGGCTGGCGGTTGACGGCACGAGGTAACGGTGCGCTGGCGGTTGACAGGACTAGACCAAAGCGGCGTAACGACGTCACCTACCTTATTAATTCTGTAGGTTCGCCATTGTTTAGCGGAATTTGAACTAGAGATCAAGTGTACTACTCAGAGAAAAGGTGTGAACAATTGAGTGTTGTCCGCCAGGTGTCTGGTACGAACACAAACCCAGTAAAAACCCTTAGCCGGGTAATTACACTGCAGTTACATCATAGCAGTGCATTTTCTGGTATGTCTGTTCTGTTGTACTCGTTTCACATAGAAATAATTGTCCCAAATTTCAAATTACACAATTATTAGGGTACTACATTCGTGTAGATGAGACCAAAAAGTCTATGTTCTGAACCCTGGAGCTCCTCTAAGAAAATACGAATACCACGCCCATCCCACTCCAACCTTCTTCCCATCGCAAACGTCCGACAACGAAACTCTATGTATCAGCTGCGCTATTCATTTTTGTACCGATGCCAATGTACGCAAATTCGTCGGCGTTTAAAAGAGCTAGTTACGATTTGTTTATACACAGTGTAGTGAGGGCGCATAACTCTGAAACAGGTATTTGTTTATTGGGCTTCTCGGTATAATCGATCCAATTCGCCAGTTTATAACAACTTTTATATGTCCTCAAAATCACACAGGTGCCTTCTGAATATATTGATCTAAACTAATTTATTTATTTTGTAAACGCAAGCGAGTAGTTGGCTGAATCATCTACTTCGACTTCAACTATGGAACAAAGCAGGCATAAAAGCGCGTTTGTTCAACTACGAAATAAGTATGTTTAAACATAACCTGATTAATCAGGTAAATGTAGGTAGAAGTTATCGTCTGGATGAAGACGGTTGACTGAATTCTTCATTGAACATATAAACTGCGTGAAAGTACACTGTCAGACAGTGTCAGCTATGGCGTGGTTGGCTTATGATATTGCATAGCGAGACTAAAAATAAATTGTTTTGTTTACGTAGCCTGTTTATCGGCAGAGCCGTTATGATTAATTTCTGATTCGCAATTGTCGTTAATGCGTTCTGAATTCTACCTTCATGGGATTATCGACTGCGTATAAAGTTAACTTCACCCATTAATATATCATACGTGCACCAATATATATATATATATATATATATATATATATATATATATATATATATATATATATATATATATATATATATATATATTTATTTAAAATAGACTTGTTAGTGTCAGCAACATATCGACTATCATCGTGTATCATAGCCCCTATTATCACCACACACGGACAACATTCAAAGGCTGTCAAAGTTACGCAGCCGAGCGACGATCGGTTAAGCGAGACTACCCTTATCAAAGAGCAGTTACCCTCGGTAGCCGATCGTAAACCTCTCACAGCGCGCTTAGCTAATGGCGTTTTGCTTGATACGAGCGTGGCATTGGATGTCTCTGTCACGTCTGACACCGGGTAATAACTGCATTAGCTAATTGTCTGTAACTCAACTATTATGTCTGCCTTTCAACATTCACAGGCTGGCCGTGTTTTTTTGCATGCGTGCATGGTGTTGGTGACACGTGACAAGACAAAGGAAGTGGAATAAGTTTGTTCAGACAGATGGCAGTAATAGCGTCTTCCTTCACAGGCAAGCTTTGTCACGCTCAACAATAAGGTGTTTGTCCGCCAATTATCACGAAAGAGTAGACTATAAAAATAGCACTGTGTGGAAGTTGTTTGAATTTCTGTGAGGACTTGTGTACTATAGAGTGAACATAAAATGTACTGGTGAGTTTTTGCAGCGTGGACATCAGAACTGTCAAATTATTACAGACGACAGTCGATATTTGTATGCGTCCTATGTCTTATCTGATTCTAGAAGAAATGTAGGGATGTTAGGTTTCAAAGTAGTTTGTGGGAAACTGAGGTATTACAGTTTCACTAATTTCCCAGGGCACATCTTCCAGTGGAGAATAAATTTGCTGTGAAATTTGCGAGTAACCCGAGTATCAGTCGAACAGTCAAAATCACTTGCTCCCGTGACCATTCTAGATATGTGAATCTTCGGCCGACTTCGATTGGCATACTCGGGTTACTCGCATAACCCTAACGTGGGATCCGGTTTATGGTAATTTACACTGCGCACGCAGTACCACGAGTGTAATCCAACTAAACAGGGAAGATCGTGTCCCTGGAGATAAATCTCTTATGTTTATAAATTAACTAAAGTAACAGGTTGTTTAGTGTGTAAATTGTGATGTTCATCTTCTTCTTGATCTTAAATTATAATAAATAGAATATTGTGACTTTAGCATAATATAATAAATGCATATTTAAATGATTGTATCGTGTAATGTTTAATACATTTCTTGAGTGATAGGGAGCTACGTTCCCTGTTGGCTGTCATTGCTAATGGCGTCAGTTACTCGAGTGAATACTCTCCAAACCGCGATTGCCTCGGGTAGCGGCCGTGAAGATTTACCTTGTTTATCTAGGTTAAGAATAATCACGTGAACAAGTGATCTTGGGCCGACTTCGATTGGCCTACTCAAGTTACTCGCGTAACCCTAACGTGGTATCCGGTTTACGCTGCGCACGCAGTACCTCGAGAGTATTCCAACTGAACAGTGATGTTCGTGATCACAGAGATAAACCCCTCATCTAAATAAATAAAATAAAGTAATCAGTTGTTCAGTGTGTAAATTTTGATGTTCATCTTCATGGTCTTAAATTATAATTCGTAGAATGTGGTGACTTTAATGTATATTTTAAAAAATTGTTTAATTAATTTCTTGTGCAGTAGGGGCCTATGTTCCCTATCGGTTGTCACTGCTAATGGCGTAGTTACTCGAGTGAATCCTCCCAAACCGCGATCGCCTCGGGTAGCGGCCTTGAAAATTCAAACTGGTTGATCTATGTCAAGAATGGTCACGTGAGCAAGTCACCTTGGATGTTCGATAGGGCGTGTAAGTCTCGCGCGCGAAAACGAGGCTGGGGACAGGAAATCCATATTCTCCATGCTAATATATTGTTTTTGTTTGTAATAATTGAACTGTTCCCAAATAGCGTGTTTCAGTTATATTGTCCGAAGGATTATTACAAGCAGAAGCAGTGGAACACTTTGCCGGTGACAATGATCACGGAAATCATCAATTGTAATCGATTATTATGGTGGTTGCCGTGGCATTAGCGGCAAGTACTTGTGTTTGGCGATCTTGACTAATAATGAAGAGTGACATTTTTTGCGCAGTACAACCTGTTTGGGGCTAACGTATACATGTGTTATGATTATGTGCATTTAGACAACTTGTCAGATATAAGTACTTATCGAAACCACAACGTACAGCAATGTAAAATGCAAATCCAGTAAAAGACACATACGGCCTAAATCGTGTTTATTATCTGCACTACAATCGCTATATGTCTATGATAGTGTGGTAAACTCAATATTAAATCGGACATTTAAGATAAGAAAGGTATAACACAAGATATATAAGACCTGATTGTCCAAGTATTCATCAGTCGGAAGCTACAACTGTCATCCATCGTTGGAATATTATTCTTCTGTCCAGTCCCCAATCAGCTCCAGTCGCGCGGAGTCTCGTCATGTATCGTGACCCACTTACAGGCCCTATTGGGAATCGGGTTACTCGGGTTACTCGCGTAGCTCAATCGAAGTCGGTCTTGGATGTTCGATTGGTGCCCGCGTTACTCGGGTTACTCGCGTAGCTCAATCGAAGTCGGCCTTAGATGTTCGATTGGTGCCCGCCTTACTCGGGTTACTCGCGTAGCTCAATCGAAGTCGGTCTTGGATGTTCGATTGGTGCCCGCGTTACTTGGGTTACTCGTGTAGCTCAAACAAAGTGGCTGTAGTAACTGATATCGTGAGCAGTAACAAATAATAAGTAACGTAGGCCCTGGATAAACAAGACGTGAATGAAACACTTCATGAAACAATCATTTAAATATGTACTTATTATATTATGTTATATTATATTAAAGTCAAACAATCTATGGATTATGATTTAAGATTATGAAGAAGTAGACTATCACATTTGGACTTGTTTGGTTTGTTGATATTCTTAGCAAGTGTTACATTAACTGAGCGTGTCCGTGTCGTAACAAACAGGCAAATTAGTCATTTTTGTATTGAGATCAAATTGAATCGCCATGACAGAATTCAATCGTATGAAATGAAATATCAGCGAAATTGTTTAGGCCTCGGATAGTTCTACTTTACATGAACAACAACTTTATGTTACTACGTGCGTCTGCTTCATGCAATATATATATATATATATATATATATATATATATATATATATATATATATATATATATATATATATATATATATTTCACTACGTTTACCTTACATTAAAGCGCCGCTGTATTTTGTGAACCATGTAGACCACAAATGGGAGATCGGAGTAGATGGCCTCTTAAGCAAACAAGCAAGCAATTGCAATGTTAATGTAATTCCGCTATTCGGGCATTTTTTAAAGCACTTGGTATAACGACGTTCCACTCTATATGATAGTGTGCGCCCACAAGGGAAGCTCGATTATCTGTTTTGCCAACGTTAGCGTCTGTAACGGAAGATCGATTATCTCGTTTGTCAACGCTGATGTCTGTAACGGAAGCTCGATTCTCTCGTTTGTCAGCGCTGACGTCTGTAACGTAAGCTTGATTATCTCATTTGTCAACGCTGACGTCTGTAACGGAAGCTTGATTCTCTCGTTTGTAAGCGCTGATGTCTGTAACGGAAGCTCGATTCTCTCGTTTGCCAACGCTGACGTCTGTAACGGAAGCTCGATTCTCTCGTTTGTCAACGCTGACGTCTGTAGCGGAAGCTCGATTATCTCGTTTGTCAGCGCTGACGTCTGTAACGGAAGCTTGATTATCTCGTTTGTCAACGCTGACGTCTGTAACGGAGGCTTGATTCTCTCGTTTGTAAGCGCTGATGTCTGTAGTAACATAAACGCGATTCTCTCATTTGTCAGCGTTGACGTCTGTAACGGAAGCTTGATTCTCTCTTTTGTCAGCGCTGATGTCTGTAACGGAAGCTCGATTCTCTCGTTTGCCAACGCTGATGTCTGTAACGGAAGCTCGATTCTCTCGTTTGTCAACGCTGATGTCTGTAACGGAAGTTCGATTCTCTCGTTTGTCAACGCTGACGTCTGTAACGGAAGCTTGATTATCTCGTTTGTCAGCGTTGACGTCTGTAGCGGAAGCTCGATTATCTCGTTTGTCAGCGCTGACGTCTGTAGCGGAAGCTCTATTCTCTCATTTGCCAGCGCTGGTGGTGAGGTTCAACACTGCACTGGCGATAAGTTCGCATCTTCAGCAGGACTCTCTTTGGTAACATGGTCGTCATTAGGTATCTCTAAAATATAAAACAAACACTATCCCTGTTGTAAAACAGTGTTTCTCTGTTTGTATGTGGACCAACATATGCGTCAATTGTGAACGATTCGGGCTGAAGCTATCTATGTCATCTAGCTGGCCCACCAAGTTGGTTCGTGGATTTAGATTGTTTTTCAAAATTCATCCCGGGGTAGAGAACTTTGGCCGCCCAATGTTTAATCATATTTCAAAATGCTAAAGTTTCATCCGCAGAATTTCAGACGGCATTTTGGTGAGCGATGAAAAATGACGAAACATGGGGTATTGCTGGAGAGGACTAACGGAAACATGAGAGCAAGGAGAGTGACCAAATGAATAATGAAAACATAAATCAAGAACACGAAGGACACAAATGCTTTCGTTACAGTATGCGATATAAACACTGTATGATAAAACAATATGAAATGTAAGCTTCGGTTTAACACCAAACAGTACTCACTAGGGTCGGTATTTGATTTGGCGCGACGGGTCCTGAGTTTGTGGGCAAGGAAATAGAGCACAGCAACAACCCCGGCCGATACACCATGTACACGGAATGTGTGAGCTGTCCCGTACAAGCCGACCAACTGGCCGCCTTCCACACCGCCAACGCCTCTACCTGCGGGAACGAAGTGTGTTTAGTTATTCAATTACCTCGCCATTACCAACGACTGTGTCTGGATGATTCCAGCCTCACTTGTAACGGTATAGTGAATAAGAAACCTCCTCGTCTGTAATAAAAGGTTTTTTTATATATATATATATATATATATGTGTGTGTGTGTGTGTGAGTGTGTGCACATGTGAGTGTGTATGTGTGAGTGTGTGTGCGTAAGCGTGTATATGCACTGCGTGTGTGCATGAAGGAATATGTCACTATTGCAACTTTTGAAAAGTTATATTACCCGTAACATTAAAATTAATTAAATAATATCAACTGTCAACGTGTATTATAATTTGTGTTCATCACATATAACTTGATGAGAGTTAAACCGTATAAAACACACGGCACAATTCAAAGCCAAACATACGCTCCATGTATAGTATCACGTACCAATCTGGAAGTGAAGAGATCCAATGATGCCTTGAACCGTCCCGTGTAGCCCAGGCGGCGTGATCAGACTGCCGTAAGTCGAGGCAGAAGCGTAGAACAAACCGAACGTGAGTCCTTGCAGTGGCTCAATGAAGAGAACCATCCAAGGGTCACTTAGCACAGAGTAACCAAGCATTCGAGCGGCAAACGCAGCGCACGCCAAACACATACAGTTGACGTGGCCAAGTCTCTTCACAATTCTGCCGGCAAGAAAGAGGACGAAAATTTCTGGCAGCGCATTGAGAAGCAAGCACAAACCAAACAGCAGTTTCGGTGGGTGTCCGAGCGTTTGGAGATGCACGAAAAGGTAATATTCAATCAGTCCTATGTACATGCCTCCGACGAAGACAACAACGAAAAGCATGAGTGCATTCGGTTTCTTCATCAACACCATCGCGTCTTTGAAAGATGACATGGAGCAGGCGATGTTTTTAGACCCCCTATACAGCGCCGCCATCACGGCACAAAGCAGCCCCATGCAGGCAAATAAGACGAATGCTGGAGTGTAGTTGGTATTATCTTTACCTCTGCTGAAGAGGTCCATCAAATAACCGGAAGTGACGGCGGCCAAGACCGTTCCCGTAGTTCCCCAAAGCCGCTGTTTTCCCCACTTCCGACGTTCGTCGCCCAGGTGGTTATATACGATGGCATCAATCAGAGTAAACAGGGGCGAAAAGAAGTTTTGTCCGACGAAGTAGATGACCATGTAGAACCAGAAGGTACTACCAAACTGGACGGCATCCAGTGATGCTGTACTGTTTAAACAACGTTTGAAATGTAATGACGTAGACAGGTCACACTTGGCAGTGCAGAGAAGCACAACTGGTTTATTGCACGTCATCGACACATCTCCTACTTCTCCGGCAATGTCCACAGAAGACAGAAAATAACGATGACAGAACGTGTCATTTGTCGTTGAACTAACCCGAAAAGGAGTGATCGTATTCACACTGACATTGCGTTGAAGGCAGGGCGTAGCTTTCTTTTCGTCAGTCGCAGTAATATTGTGCCTCGTGACATCTGACGTCACGCAGGACAATGAACACTTGCTTTCGTTGAACCCAGTATCCCGTCGTGACGATTTGAACCTAGTGAACGGCTGCTTCTCCATCTGTGCCACAGACAATTGGCTACAGTCTTTGTATGAAGATTCGTTTCCACGACAAAGCTCCACGTATGATCCGTTAGTGCCGCAATAAACCGGAACAGCGTTAGATGCTTCCGGTTTGTGGACGGCGGGTACCAGCATCAGGAAACAGTGAATGACAGTTGTCGCGAGGGTGCACACGATGAACAGCTCCTTGTGTCTACGTAGTTTGTCAGCCAGCGTCCCTACAGCGGTCCGGGTGATAGCTCCAACGAACGATGTCACTCCAACAATGATGGAAATCTCAGAGGCAGTCAGACCGATTTGTTTCATGTGTATACCAACGAACATGAACAGACTACTCACAGCTGGAAGATAGAGTACGACTAGAGTTACGCAATAGTCTATTCAAATACAAATTACAATATTACTGCTGCTGCTAATACTCCTAGTACTACTACTACTACTACTACAATTACAACAACAACTACTACTACCACTATACCAACGAACATGAACACTACTACTCACAGCTGGAAGATAGAGTACGACTACTAGTTACGCAATAGTCTATTCAAATACAAATTACAATATTACTGCTGCTGCTAATACTCCTAGTACTACTACTACTACTACTACAATTACAACAACAACTACTACTAACTACTACTACTACTACTACTACTACTACTACTACTACTACTACTACTACTACTACTACTACTACTACTACTACTACTACTACTAGTAGTAGTAGTAGTAGTAGTACTAACTACTACTATTACAACAACAACTACTACTACTACATCTACTATTACTACTACTACTACTACTACTACTAACTACTAATGTGACAACAACAACAACTACTACTACTACATCTACTATTACTACTACTAACTACTAATGTGACAACAACAACTACTACTACTACTACATCTACTATTACTACTACTAACTACTAATGTGACAACAACAACAACTACTACTACTACATCTACTATTACTACTACTAACTACTAATGTGACAACAACAACAACAACTACTACTACTACAACTTAAATCCTGAACGAAATCGTTCATAAGAGCGTGTGTATTTCATAAAAATAAAAACCATCAGAACAAAAATAAACAAATAAAAGTTCATTAATAGACACGTTGAAATGACTGTCTTGACAGTTCTTACCAGCCAGTAAGAAGAAATATGTCCCTTTCACCGGAATGAGCCTTTTGTTTGGTTTCCAGGCATCTTTGTTGCACTTCATCTTGATTGTTCCTAACAACGTATGAAATATCAACGACATCGTCACGAAATAATTGTTTTGTGATAATCGCCATAATAATGACATATTCACAAAACAAATTAACATAAGGGAAACCACGGGATCTATTTATATCGGTACTCCAAATCTGTGTTGATTCGCGTTGTTGAACCGCTGCTCTTGGGGACCACTTCAATAACGTTGTTAAGAGCTCCTAAACTCGATATTGCACCTTAAAATCAGTTATAATGCTTAACAGTAATCTTGAATACATGAACATGTTTAACATCACGACGCGCCAGCGGGACATTGTTTCTGGTGTGTCATAGAAATAGTGTCCACGCTAATGTAGCAAATTGCGTTTTGAAAAACGTTTTAACTTAAAAATGGATTTGTTTAAGGGTGAGTTGTCCTTAAGAGCAATTTTCTCAGTGAAACGGTTCCCCGGTGTACCAGTTGGTGACTCGTTTATAAAAGTATTATTTACGTTTCGTTTTTATTGGTATGTTATTTCTCAGTGGAAACAAACAACCACTGAGTGGTGAGATGATGGAGCAGTCACGTGATAACTGAGGGGTGCGATGATGGAGCAGTCACGTGATCACTGCTGCCGGTGATTTATTGTTCTACGAGTGGAGTTACTTTTTACCCATAGTACTACGTTTTCAGTTACTGTTGCTTTGACAGCGCAAACTACACAACAAGAAACTTAATAATATACAATTTTTATGGACAAAAACAAAGTATAATAATACTATGTATGTTTATAACGGCCAATATCAGGGTTAAGGCTGTTCAAAGCGCTTATCACTTTAGTCTCACACATCCCTGCTCAATTGAAGACCGTCCAGACGGATCTGTGAGGCATTCAGCCAGGAATGAGTGCAAACTGTTGTGTTTGTGTTCGTTCACAAAGACGCATACCTGTCTATAGTCACGTACAACAGCATTTGTGCATTAGTGCGATCCACGGGAAACGATAAATATATGAATTGACAATTATTATCCAACGGAGATATTCCGTTCATCCCTCTGCTTGCTGGAGCGAGAATGGCGACTTCAAAAGAAGGGTCGACAAAACGTTGAGAACAATCACCTTTATCGTATTATTCATGTGACCGTGTGACTCCTGCAAGTTCAGCCGTGAACGGACTGTGTCTCCCATATATCTCACAGGTACTTGGTTATTGAATAGGTTGAAAGAGTACATTTACAACTGTTTCCAAAAATGATAAACTTACGGAATGCAGTAACTTTTCTGCCGACGCTCTGGCGTTTCGCGTAAGGAGTAGCGGGATTACGGTGACG
>JAODUO010000565.1:252500-260000 GCA_025642075.2 Ridgeia piscesae
CGCACGCACGGACGCACGCACGCACGCACGCACGCACGCACGCAGCACGCACGCGCACGCGCACGCGCACGCACACGCACACGCACACGCACACGCACACGCACACGCACACGCACACGCACACGCACACGCACACGCACACGCACACGCACACGACACGCACACGCACACGCACACGCACACGCACACGCACACGCACACGCACACGCACACGCACACGCACACGCACACGCACACGCACACGCACACGCACACGCACACGCACACGCACACGCACACGCACACGCACACGCACACGCACACGCACACGCACACGCACACGCACACGCACACGCACACGCACACGCACACGCACACGCACACGCACACGCACACGCACACGCACACGCACACGCACACGCACACGCACCACGCACACGCACACGCACACGCACACGCACACGCACACGCACACGCACACGCACACGCACACGCACACGCACACGCACACGCACACGCACACGCACACGCACACGCACACGCACACGCAATGAACCGGTAATGAAATAAATGGAGCGATAATGTAATACATCGACCGGTAACAAAAATATTCAACCGGTAATGAAACATCTCGACCGGTAACGTAATGAAACCAGTAGAAATAAATAACAGGCTTAACTTTCGCAGTTACAAGAAAAATAAATGCCAATTTGTTTTTGACAAACATACATGACAAGAAAAGCACAGTTTATACTTACAAAGACTAGCTATTGGTATCTCATTGCGTGCTATTGCACAAGGTAATTGTGATGCCGGGTTTTTTTTAAAGAAGAAAAAGAGAATACGGACACTATCGCAATTAACGTGTGTATGGGCGTTCAGCATACATGTTATCTGGTCTGTACCGACGGAATGATAGCTCCTAGTATTATAAAGCCACGACGCGACATTTCATCTGTTAGTGAAACGGGTTCATGAGAAACACTTCGGCTAATATTCCTAACAAAAACCTGTAATCATTTCTGACAAGGCCACGCAATGGTACTGGCGCGGATGATTATTTTAGTAAAGCTGAGGAAGGCGATGATAAAGAGATTTACTTCAACAATATTAGTTCAGGAAATGTACAATATCATATAGCAAAAAAATCAAACAACAAAGCTTAATTCCTATTAAAAATAATATAAAAAGCGAAAATTGGAGTTTAGTTTAAACAGTTATTTCAGACACCTCCTAAAAAAACCTATATATTGGAAATTCAAAATGTTAAGTATCTGAAGCCATGATAACATATTTTTGTTAAACCTAACATAATCCCGCTCACATGTGGCTTACTACCAACGTTACCTTTACTTTGAACCTAAACAGTCACTACTACGGGCACATTAGCGCGTAAGCTGGATTCTGGGCGTAACGGCTAAAACCTAAACAGTTTGGAATTTCCAATATGTACTATATTTTCAAAAGGTATATGAAGCAGATGTTTAAAAATAGACCCAAACTATTAGCCTTTTAAAAGTCACCCATCAGCGTTATGTCTTACCTTATGAACGTCTGCCGACAATTTCAAACGTCTGACGTATTGGAAAAGATAAACTGCCGTAAGCCCCGATAGGCAAGAAATAGCCCTACACGGGCTGATGCCGCCGTTCTTATGCTAAACTGAATGTCCAAAAAATGACGGGGTGTCCGTTTTTCAGAAATACCCACAATGCATTGCCGATATGTTAACCCTTCAAATTAAATGTGTTTCAAAAGTATCCTCCAGAGAGCGCCTCTGGAATAGATCAAACTCAGACGCTAATATATACGGCCGACTTGAGGAATAAACAGCCGGCCGGCTACGGCTGACTTGAGGTCTATCGCGATAGTGTCCATGAACTCTTTTTTCATTAAACAGCATCCGGCATCACAAATACCTTGTGCGTTGGAACGCAACGAGATACCAATAATTAGCCTTTCTAAATAAAAACTGTGTTTGTCTTATCATGTATGTTTGCGTGTGTCCTTGCGTGTCCTTGCGTGCGTCCTTACGCGAGTCTCTCGTGTTCCTTCGAAATACCGTATATCGGCCATTTCTACATAATTTCAGGTGGATACAGTGGATAAGGTTGTGTTTGAGATACACGGTCGGTGAGATGTAAACTGTTCAGTCGTAATAAATCCGGTATCGCTATCTGCAAAATCAAGGTTGACCTTGTAGCCGCGTAGCCGTCGGCGTCATGCGAGTTCAATCGCTAATTGAGGATGATTTAAACAGGGGTTCGGCAAAACATGCAAACAAATCCACGTTAGTAGCTAGAGGCGCTGATACGCAACTAGGCCCTAATTGTGTATCAGCGCCTCTAGCGACTAACGTGGATTTGTGGAACCCCATATATGTCAATAACACTCAAATCGATAAATTTGAAAGCTACGTCAATCTTGGACAACAATCTTAGATACAACACGAGAGACAAAAAAGACAAGGAGATTCAAAGAAGAATCACGGCCGGGTGGACAGCATTCACCATGCACCGCGACATTTTCAGGGACAACATTGGAACATGCTTGAAGAGACAAGTCTACAACTCATGCGTACTTCCAGCAATGACATACGGCGCGGAAACATGGGCACTCACCACCCAGGCAAAGAACAAGCTAGCAGCCGCACAAACAAGGATGGAAAGGAGTATGTTAAACATCACATACCGGGACTGAAAAACAAACATCTGGGTAAGAGAAAAGACAAATGTCACAGACGTGATTGAATAAGTCAGAAGACGGAAGTGGACTTGGGCAGGGCACGTCAGCAGGATATGAGACAACCGATGGACAATGCCTATCACTACCTGGAAACCATATACGAAATGAAAATACACAGAGGAAGGCCGGCGAGACGGTGGATAGAAGAAGTAAACGACTACTGGAAGGGTAGCGTCTGGCAGAGGATACCGCAAGATAGGCAGATATGGAAGCAGCATGCTGAGGCCTTCGCCCAACCACGGGACACTATAGTTGCACAATGATGAACGATGGTGTTGTTTTTGGTGCTGTATCTCTATCACAAAGAGACAGTCCACGAAGAAAAAAACTGCAATAGAATGGCACGGTAGGTACACCAACGTGTTTAAAAGTGTACACTTTGATGTTTAAAATATAAACATATGTTTTACAGTGTAGTGGGACCTGTTGTAGACAAAGTCTGATGTTTAAAATATAAACATATGTTTTACTGTGTAGTGGGACCTGTTGTAGACAAAGTCTGATGTTTAAAATATAAACATATGTTTTACTGTGTAGTGGAACCTGTTGTAGACAAAGGCTGATGTTTAACATCTAAACATATGCTTACAGTATAGTGGGACATGTTGTATACAAAGGCTGACGTTTACAATTTAAACATATGTTTACAGTATAGTGGGACCTGTTGTAGACAAAGGCTGTCGTTTACAATTTAGACATAATATTATGTTTACAGTGTAGTGGGACCTGTTGTGGACAAAGGATAAAGAAGCACAACCGAATGTACATGCAAATACAATTTATTCAACAACGACACGGATAAGAAAATTACTATGAATACTCCCAGCATATTTCATGTTTTTCTACAATAAAATAAATTCAAACAACAGGTTTGTGTATCGCTTGAATGAAGTAAAATAACAGCGTGACAAATACAATGTTTGCGTTTAATGAGAACATATTTCTAAGAGAGGTGAAACGTACATCACTAGAAAAATACCTAAGGTTCTTCGAACATCGATATGGTGCGATTTTATGACATGTCACGTTAAACTATCATCGTTTTCTCGCTTTTATATTGCACGCACCAATATTGCAATAGCGTCTAACGCAATCATGCAACAGTTTTCACATACACCTGACTTTTTCTCACAAAAATTATCAACATTTATGTGTACCCGTTAACACTAAGTGTCACAATTAAGTACTTATGTTTGTTTGCGTGTGCTGCAGTGGTGTTTGTATGTGTGCGTATATGTTCGTCATCGGTATAAAATTCACTAGCCCAGTCCATCTACAAACAATTCAGGATTGGGAATTTCGACATAGCAAAAATAGCACATAGTGCCTACAGCAGCGCCATCTGACGGTTATTCTAATTCGCCGTTTATTGACCGTTTCGAAGATCAGTTCGTTTAGGCTCTATGCAAAGTATTCTGGGTAAACATGCGTTCATCTGCATAGCCCGAAATTCAATTTAACCAAACATTAAGACGGACAGTTGTGACAACTGCGGCTAAAATGAGTATGCTATGGCATAGGCAAGTAACAGTTTTAGATATTGCATAAATCAGCAGTCCAATCGCAATATAAACAAATATGTTTTACAGTACATTCCTCTGTTTACATCTACATTTTGAAAGACACTCTCCCCACAATTCCATGTTCGCACATGCGAAGCGGCGAAAATTGGCGATCTCCGAAGAGATCATCTTTGGTTTTCGTCTTAGACGTAAATAGATCTCCCGTATATTTCATCATCAGATAATGGCAGTATGACAAAATGTTAGTAATCACATGGCCATCATATTTACACATTACAAATAATATTCGTTAATAAGCGCGACGTATGTCTGCAAAGATGGGCGCCATCTTGCATCATTTAATCTTCACCGGCATTTTCCATCCATACGTGTCCATGAGGTAGATCTTGAAGCGGACGTTCACACGTTTACCGCAACTGTAACAGAGCAATCATGCGTTGCACAGTTAACATGTTTATATTTTAATGGTGTAAAAAATTAACATATAACACTATTTGTGGAATCTGCATGACAAGAGTATTTAAACATTAGAAACAAACTGAAGCTCGCTTTGTTCGGAACTATCGTCCCTTGAGACAAACGAATTCGCAAATGATATTTTCAAACAGAAGAACTATTTCAGAATACATTTTAAAATATATTTTATTAATCCTGGTATAATATAGTGACAACCTCTTTAAACCAGAATTAATATTAACAAATTGCCTCAGTTTTGTATTTATTGAATATGTCATAAGTTTGAAAATGTCAATAACGACCTTGCATTTTTCAAAGCAAACCATGGTGCATTCTACACGTGATCAATTGCAATGTGACACGACATTGAGTTTCTCAAGGGACACCATGCTCCATTGTTCACGTGATAATGTGTAATGTGACACGACATTGAGTTTCCCAAAGGACGCTGTGTATATTGTGCACGTGGCCAGTTGCAATGTGACACGACCTTGTGTTCTCAAAGGGCGCTTAAGGTCCACTGAGCACGTCGTCATTTGCAACGTAACATGAAAAATCTACCAATCGTGTGTATCTTGTCACTGTCCATAATGTATTTACAACTAGCCGAATTACGCAGCGTTCGACTGTAGATAAGCAGTCCCCTACTCTGAGACTGTTTAGAAATTGTGACGAATTTCGTAAATATCTAAATCTACGAATCAGCACAGTGGGCTTACAAGACCACAAACACAATGACAACACATTCGTGCAAAACTAACGGAGACATATGTCCACTGACATATATAAACAAGCAGATTTGTATTAATGAAACATGTCAATTCTCTAGGGTGCCAGCCTCATCTTCGGACTGAACACATAATCACATTCTGTCGACTAATGACAATCGTTGCAGTGTTGAAAAAATACTTTTCTGTTTGAAACACACTAGCAAATACGTATGTCCATTTGTATTTTACTGTTGTGAAGGCAAGGCACTTAACAAACAAGTATGTCCATTTGTATTTTAATGTTGTGAAGGCAAGGAACTTAACAAACACGTATGTCCATTTGTATTTTAATGTTGTGAAGGCAAGGCACTTTACAAACACGTATGTCCATTTGTATTTTAATGTTGTGAAGGCAAGGCACTTAACAAACACGTATGTCCATTTGTATTTTAATGTTGTGAAGGCATGGCACTTATCAAATACGCATGTCCATTTATATTTTACTGTTGCGAAGGCAAGGAACTTAACAAACACGTATGTCCATTTGTATTTTAATGTTGTGAAGGCATGGCACTTAACAAACACGTATGTCCATTTGTATTTTAATGTTGTGAAGGCACGACACTTTACAAACACGTATGTCCGTTTGTATTTTAATGTTGTGAAGGCAAGGCACTTAACAAACACGTATGTCCATTTGTATTTTAATGTTGTGAAGGCAAGGAACTTAACAAACACGTATGTCCATTTGTATTTTAATGTTGTGAAGGCAAGGCACTTATCAAATACGTATGTCCATTTGTATTTTAATGTTGTGAAGGCAAGGCACTTATCAAATACGTATGTCCATTTGTATTTTAATTGTTGTGAAGGCACGGCACTTTACAAACACGTATGTCCATTTGTATTTTAATGTTGTGAAGGCAAGGCACTTAACAAACACGTATGTCCATTTGTATTTTAATGTTGTGAAGGCAAGGCACTTAACAAATACGTATGTCCATTTGTATTTTAATGTTGTGAAGGCAAGGCACTTAACAAACACGTATGTCCATTTGTATTTTAATGTTGTGAAGGCAAGGCACTTTACAAACACGTATGTCCATTTGTATTTTAATGTTGTGAAGGCAAGGCACTTAACAAACAGTACGTCCATTTGTATTTTAATGTTGTGAAGGCACGACACTTTACAAACACGTATGTCAATTTGTATTTTAATGTTGTGAAGGCAAGGCACTTAAACACGTATGTCCATTTGTATTTTAATGTTGTGAAGGCACGACACTTTACAAACACGTATGTCAATTTGTATTTTAATGTTGTGAAGGCAAGGCACTTAAACACGTATTTCCATTTGTATTTTAATGATAAAAAAGAGCTTCTGGAATTATTCGCAGGAATTACGAAGTAACAAACTCACCTCATTTCAATTCCAGTTCCAAGCTTTGGTGGATGTGGCGTATGTACTGCGAACACGTCAGGCAGAACCACGAACTGGAATCTACAATAAAACAACAACAAAATAGCATTGATGTCATTTTCTGCTGATTCACGAATAAAAATAAAATAAAATCAATATAAGTACTTTTATAGCAAAGTAGCCAGTTCTTCAGAGAAACCTGTGTTTACACTTGATCTCCTAGCACACCTACCCAAGGGTCAACAATAGACTTATACTCTGGGAAGTATTTAGCCACGATGTAATGAACGAATATTATTGATATCCACACACCCACCAGTATCTATAGCCAGGTACTCATTTGGTACAGCTGGATCAACGTAGAGTGAAAGAAATGTCCAAAAGTTCGAAATGGCAACAGACAACTCTAACTTAGGTACACTCTAGTGATAGTTCCAAGTGCCAGTTACTGTGTAGCCTCGGTTACCCTGACTCCGTGAGGTGGCAGCACTTTTCAGCCCCTCAACTCCGCCTTGGGTAATTAGTGGGCAGCCGATGTAACCGCCAGGGCGGCCTTACCCCATATTTGGGCAGATATGCTGATTGGTTCTCAGGCCGAATTTGAAATTAGAAATTAAAAAAGAATACTTTTTTTATCAGAAAATGTTGTTTTATTAAAAAAAAACAT